>JAYMFT010069444.1:0-14631 GCA_038088735.1 Panulirus argus
CACATTCAGACACCCCAATCTGAGCCTTCGAGGAGGATGAGCACTCCCTGCCTGGCTCCTTCTTCTGTTTCCCTTTTCAGAAACTGAAAATACAAGAAGGGGAGGGTTTCCAGCCCCCCACTCCCGCCCCTTTTAGTCGCCTTCTACAACACGCTGGGAATACAGGGAAGTATTCTTACACCCCTATCCCCAGGGGATAACAAAACATCTATCAATTCTTATTTCGCTCCTAATAACTATGTTGCACTGCAGGTGACACAGGTGTTCTACAGAACATCCTTTTGGGTATTTTGGTATTACTCATAAGTCACCCTCTTGTACAAAGAGCACAGCCACTATATAAGGGTTCAACTGGGTCAAAGGACTGGAATGGGGAAATGGGATGCTGTAGCATTCCCCATCCATCTCATTTATGAGAAGGAAGAACTTAATGTTAATTTACAGGAAGTTAATCTTTGAATCAATTTACCTCAGGCTTGACTTTAATCCACCCAGCTTTACGTGCAGCAGGGCGATACACTGAGTCTGGGTCTTTGAGCACAACACCCTCCTCCCTGTTATCTATGGCTTTATTCAAAATCTTTACCACATCCTCCCTGAAAATCCAAAATATACATTAGTATTCAGTCTATACTGAGTACAATAAATAGTTTCCCACATTCAATCCAGCATGTTATTCACAAAGTTTTCTAATGATATTTCCATTTGCAGAGGTTCCTTGAATACCTCGGTCTTACCAACTGTGGCAACAGATTCTGACTATCTGTGGTTTCCTTTAGCACTTTGGGCATGTGTCCTGCACTCAGAGGCTGCTTCTAGCCAAGCCTGGTGGTATCCAGGATGGTGGCAGCAAGAAGATGCACACAACAATGAGCCAGCGATATTATTGCATTGTCGCCCATGATCTGCCTTCATTGTTCTTTTTTCTTACTGTGACTCTTGCCACATGAGAAACTCCAAAAGCAAATTCAATATAAATTCTAATACCTGTAACTAGTACAAAGCTAGTGATGTGGATGATGCTACTGCAAAGAAGCTGAGGAAAGTGATTTGTTCAGTGCAAAAAGTCGACTTATTTCATCCCCTTGCATTGGGCGAAAGTGCAGTGTCTCAAGCAAAGCATTTTAGCATTGATTGAAGAGTCAATAGTGTGAACCATAAAGAGAAATGTAAAAATTTTCTTAAAAGTATAACTTGTTATTTTCAACCATTAAGTGTTCATTATAGGGCTTAAGGTATGTCTCTCAAGGACCACTCCCCTTAAACCACTATTTCTTATAAGAAAAGTACCTAGTCAATTGCAGTTTTGGCAACCAAGAGGTCTTCCAGGGAAGAAACCCAACAACTGGCAAGGGACTATTGTATGACCAAAAGATACAAGAAATAAGGTACACTGTTTAACTACAGAACCTGATGAATGCATCCAAGACCTATCTGTGTCGCAATCTGAATGGTCACCATCCAGCATAGAGCAACACTCAAAATTAAGATCACAGAATCGAACTATCAAAGATCTGTCTCCATTTTCTCTCTTCTATTTCTGTTTCCAAAGTCTCTGAGCCAAAGACACCAATCTACCATCCCCACTTACTTATACAACAGGATATTCTACCTCATGCCACCCCACTCTGTTAAAAGTTTCATTTTGATAAAGTTTATCTGCGACTAATTCCTTCATTCCTCTTACTTCTTACTTATGGAATTCTTACCATACCTCTTAATTCCCCTACAACTCACAAATCTTCAAAACAGCATTTACTCATCCTCTAATATACAACTAAATGATCAAGTCTATTTTCTCCCGAGGTGAACAACACAACCTTAGCATGCATATAAGCCACTCTGTCAGGTATGTTACCCCTAACATGAATCCTGGAATATGTACCTTCCCTCAACCATCATACAGTAAAGTCCATCAATCCATGGTTCTTTCTTTGACTACATTTACATAGCAAAACATTCTCAAACTCCACACTATCTCACAAACAATAATTCCCATATTTCTTTGTTTCCACTTACTTCTACCCATTAGCCTTTGCATGATTCTTAATTTTTGCTTTTCCTTTTGAGTATACTGAGGTACCTAACATCCTATTCATACATCATAATTATCAAGTGCAAGCAAGTAGCATCTATTTCACTTATATGTTAGCAAAACCAAGATACAATTTTCATCAGCAAATGTTTACAGGCAATACTGTTGAATCTTTGAAACTCTAGGGTAAGGTGGTCAGTGACCAAAATGCTTAAACAAAAATCTACATGGTCAATCTTGATGTGGCTACAAGAAGAAAAAGAAAGTATTAGTGTCCAAAGGTGTGGAAAAGAACGATCTTAGAACAATCTTCAAGGACCACCTTTCTATAAGTGTGGTATGCTGTATATCAGCCATAGACAAAATTTCAACAATATGGATAACCCTCACTTGGATTTGACTTGAGCTTTTGGAGAAAACATGACTCGGCCTTCCTGGGGCTTGAGTACTGTTTCAAGCTTCTCCAAGCGTTGAGACAAAGGCAGGTTTGTCAACACCTATGAAAAGGAAAAAAAAATACATTTCACTGTGAGGCATCTAAGTATATAAATCATAAGAAGTGTAACAGTGGACATGAAAGAACTACTATCATGGTGCAGACCATGTAATAACTTTTCAATAATGCCAGAATATAATCAAAAGTTAATAACTTGATCTAAAAAACTGTAGATTCTGAATGTAAAGTAAAATAGATTACCTCTCCGTTCAGATAGATTATGTCAAAGACACAAAAGCAGACATGCCAGTCACCACCTTCCTTCAAATTCTTCACATCCATATGCTCACCTGAAGAATTACATTGTATTACTCTCTGCAGTCGTACTTCAAGGATATGATGTGCTAACATCACTTTGGATAATTCAAGAATAAAAGAAAAATATATATATATCAAAATGAATTCTCACTTTCTACCTACATCACAGAGGAGGTTTTTCTCATTCAAAGTAATGCTATAAATCTAAAATGCCTCCCACAATCTCAGCCATTTTTGCAGTTTTCTGACAATGAATTCCAGAGTACGGAAATATTAGTTCATAAGTTCTTTAAGTCCCTATCCTTTTGGCAAAACTCATATAAATGAGCTGAACAGATATGATAATCATAGCTTCAAAATGTGAGAAGAGTGCTGTATGGACACATTCAAATAAAGCAATTAAATGCATTAATTGTCTCTATTTGAGGTAAACTTAATCCCTGCCCAGGAATAAATCTTTTTTCATACATATTTGCCATTTCCCGCATTAGCAAGGTAGCGTTCAAGAACATATGACAGAGCCTTAGAGGAAAGACTCCTCACTTGGCCCCTTTCACTGTTCCTTCTTTTGGAAAAGTAAAACTGAAGGGGAGGATTTCAAAGCAGTTTTTGTGGACTTAAGAAGTGAATCTTAGCAATAAGGATTACATTAAACCTTTCACTGTGGGTGTACATATGGCCTCTAATTCTTTCATACACTTTAGATAGTATTAGTTGGGATTCCTACTTTTCAAAATGCCAAGCAAAGTGTCAGGATGTACATACTAGCCTCAAAAAGTTGTCCACTGGTACTTAACACAATCATGAGTTGCCATACAGCATATTAGTCACTTTCCTTATCTAAAGGTTAGTTAGCTTCCATGTATTGGAGAGATCACTACAGCAACATTGTTCTGTCCATGTCAGTGGTAATATTACCTTTGCTGACAATTGCATTATGTGTTTTGCTCCAGCCAACCATTTCTCCATCCAGTATGGCTTCTTTTATATGAGGAGGGAACAGATGGTGGAGATGTGGTGTGAAAAGACCAGAATCTTTATCACCACCAAAATTACTAGTAAAGTCAAAACCATTTCTGAAATATGATAAACATTACTTAATATCTGAACAATGAAATCTAAATCTACATGTTTAATGTGGTTTTGTTTATGTTCAACAAATGGGAAAAAACAAGATATAAAATTTAAAAAGAATCTTTTATATATAACAGGCAACTGTCTTCAAAGCACAGCTTTCTTTGCAAATTTCTACCTTCTTCAGAGAATGGCAATGCGAAATAATAGTACCTCTCATTTCAAAACATATAAGCTATTTCATCATTGTATGAATATACTCTAGAGCAAAATATCACCCAAAGTTCCACATTACAAGAATTCTTAAGGTACGTCTGTAAGAAGATACTTATTACTCATATCTAGTACTTACCGTGAAAAATATTTGTAAATATTTCCTTTTTTATGAATTTGAGACCTTTCTCCATCAAATTTTGTCTCTGCATAATAAGGCTTGTGTTCCATTTGTGCCTCTACTTTCTCTAGCACTGCTCTCTCTGCTAACATGGGACGGAAAGCAGAAAACAATGATACTTCAATCTCATGGAGACGCACACTGGGATCTCGCAGAGTCTTGCAAACCTGTGTGAAAGTGAATTAGGTAAATATGATTGATAAAATTTCTAAACAAAATACAGAATAAAGCCCTCGAGAGAAATGCTTCACCTTATTGTTTTCTACTTCATGGAAATATATAAGGTCATGCACATTCATGTCTGTGTATATACACTAAGAAAGATACTAAAAGCTTGTGAAATATTGACAAGTAATCCATTTTCTGATATATCACAAATCAGCAATCAGAATAATAATTTCTTCACATGAAAACAGAAAATAACTGGCCTCATAAATTACCTTCTCAAGGTTGTTGTTAACATCATAATAATCTTTAGCATCTGGATGCCATGCATTGAAAATGGCACCCTGACCAATGCCAAGACGCATATCCTTCAGCAAAACTCGTATCAACCACTTCTGCTCAGTTGCTGTCATGTTGCGCAGCATAGTTAGCAACGAACGTTCAACATCCTCTATGGAATTATGGAAATCAATATGACATGAACAAAGAACATACAAATCACTCATTTATGTCAAACATGTAATTCTTTAGTTTGAGCAGAGACTCATGTTGAATCTTAAGTATACCTCTGCTGTCATAAGTACATTTTGCATGCAATCTTCTTGACATCACAGTACTGTTTTAATTCCAAAGGGTGATCAATGAAAAAATCAAAAAAATGTTTAGGAAGGAGATGAAAGAAAAAGCATGTTTGAGATCAATCCAGTCAATTTTCTATATTTTCCTTATAATTAATGGGGCACCATCCTATTTCTAGCCTTTCAGGGGCTTCAAGACTAGCAAACTCTCATCACCATCAACTTTAGTACTGACAGTAGAGCCATGATGCATAAAACAAAACACAACATGAACAACACACTTACCATGCTTCTTTGCAGCATAATTCTCAGCAATTGATGTAAGCTGTGTGTCAACATCATGCAGTGACATTTCCCCTTTGTCAGGACAGCGATTCTTTAGTACATAGTAAGCCACCTCAGCAAAATCACCATCACTCCCTGATGTTGATTTGGGCTTACTGCATGAAGAAATAATTGTTATGACAAGTATATTACCTTAGACAATAGCAATTCTTTTAATGTTTAATGGCTTTTCCTGCTTTAGCTAGTAAGCATCATAAACAGATGAACAGAGGCTTCATTTGCATACATCCACTCTTGACTGTCATAGAGCAAGTCAAAAAGTATTTGCAATGTGTCTCCTTCATTTTCAGAATTGGCTACTTTGCTAATGGTGTTGACAGTACAAACATAGAACATAAAAGATGCTGCTGCATGGGAATGAGACCTTTACAGTGTTACAGTTATGCTGTAAAACACGGCTGCACCCTAGTGTGCTGTTATTCAAGTTTTGTGGTCTGAGGCCCATATATCCCCTGCACATAACAGATGGCAACTAAGAGGGACATGGGCTGGAAATCTTCCTCTTCTAATCTTATTTCCAAAAAAAAGAAAAGAAAAAGGAGCCAAGTGAGGATTTTCCTCTAAGATTCAGTTATCTGTTATTGATGCTACCATTCAAATGCTGAAAATAATGTATAGAGTTTCTCGCAAGAATCTGTCTCCAAAGATAAGTCATCTGTGAACAGCAACTGACTCACCTCTTGCCCTATGACCCTTGCATTCACCTTCCACACCACCTGATCTGTATAGAGATTAAACAACCATGGTGATATCAAACATCTACGATGCAGACCCACCTTCTCCAGAAACACTCACCCACCACCTTTCCTACTCACACAATTGACTTGCTCTTCCTGGAAAAGTTCCTTACAGATTTAGCAATATTCTAGTTACCCCATATACTTCTAGAACCTTTTACATGGTCTCTGTTTTCTCAATAATATGCTTTCACCCAATCTGCAACCATGCCATCTCAGCTTCCATACAAAAGAAGGATTAATTGTTAATTTAGTTGCAAATTTTTGCCCTGAGATGAAAAACAATAAAATGATTGATCTTGAGTAGACTGATCAGAATCAAATACAAAGTCAGAACTAAACTTGGAAATGAAGTTAGTTGAGAAGATGAAAAAAACACACATGGTTGAAAGATTTGGTTCTAAATCCAGCACAATGTAGGAAAGTTAGTAATTAGAAGATAAAGGTTAGGATTTATGGATATATAATCTATGTTTCTAAACATGAGGTCATGTCTAATGAAATTAGTAATCTCAACAAGTCTGAGGAATATACAATTTCGAAAAACTAATTACAAAATCAAAGTGTAAGATATACACATGGAAGGATGCACAGAAGTGTGATTTAGCTATATCTATGATCAATGAGATGAATAAAATCACCCAGTTTCTTCAAATTCCAATATGGTTCTGCAACACAGGTGAACAGGAACTAAAATAAAGGACTTATCTAAAGACACATAAATGAATTCATAATTCAACTCTGTCTTCAAATCCAAGCTAATAATTAATAATATGAGTACTCTAAGCTTATGTAAATACAACTTGCAAAACTTATGATTTGAGGTTTAGGTTCTTAACATAAGTACAAATATGGGTGAAAATTCAGTTCTTTTCCTTTAAACCTGAGCCAAGGATCAATGAAGTTAGTGCTCACCAAGTTTTAATTAAAATTCAACATAATTTACCAAAGCTAATGAAGGAAGACTTAAACTTAGGATCTTTCTTTCATACTTGATTGCCATTTCCTGTATTAACGAGGTAGTGCCAGGAACAGGCGAGGTAAGGCTACATCCGCTTAAATCTATTCTTGAGCTGTCATATGTAATGTACTGAAACCACAGTTCCCTATCCACATCCAGGCCCCATAGACCTTTCCATGGTTTACCCTGGACATTTCACATTACCTAGTTCAGTCCACTGACATCATGTTGATCCCAGCATACCATATCATTTCAATTCACTCTGTCTCATGCAAGCCCTTCACCCTCCTGTGCATTCAGGCCCTGATCACCCAAAATCTCTTTCACTCTTTCTTTCCATCACCAATTTGGTCTCTCCATTCTCCTTGTTCCCTCTACTTCTGACACATATATCCTTTTTGTCAACCTTTCCTCACTCATTCTTTCCATATGTCCAAAACCTAGGATACATATGCATATTTATGTGCTGATAAGCATTTCAGCTCCATCTTTAAACATGAGATGATGAATAAAATATAAAATCTCACTAAACCTGTTCAAACTCTAACAATGTATTTGCAACTCAAATTCAGAAGTAAGGATGTACTGTACATACATTCGTACCAAAGAATGTACATGAATAACAATATCTGCAGCCCTTTCCATGAAAAGGGTGAAATCAGAAAAACTAATATTCTGTGAGTACATTTCTTACTAACAAAACAATCTAGTTTCATTACTGAAAATGCATCTCTTATCAGTACCGGAAATGTAAAAGTTTCTGGGCATCATTGCCTTCCTTCTTCAAACCCAATATGCGTATGTACAATTCAGCTAACTTGCGTTCTTTCACACCATAGGCCCCTCTTGCCCGATCCAGGGCTGGTAGCAGTATCCGCAGCACAGGAAAGAAGCTGTCTGGCTGTTGGTATAATATGATAAGTAAATCTAAAGGCACTTTTTTCAATTCACAATGCAAAAAACAAATTGAGAATGTGGATATTGCATTATAAACTCAGATCTATATTTTTTGTTTCAGAATAGGGTAATGTTATTTGATCAAGAAAATGACAGCAGCTTCAGATTCATCATAGTCAGCAATTTCAGTCTAGTAAATGTCAAACTTTCACCTTACTCCACTAATCAGAGATCTTGACTAATCTTTAAGATGAATCATTAATCTCAAATGTGTTTAGAAATCAGCTTTCATCAAACAAAGGTTGAAACTAAGCACAAGAGTGGCATTATCATGAGGTATACAGTACACATGTCTTCTCATCTTCTGTCACAGAGCAAAAAGAAAGTGAATGTAAACAAATCTTTTTTCACACTGGCTTTCTGAAAGCTGAAAAGACAGCATCTTCACAACTGGACAGAAGCCTACTTAAAAGAAAGGAGGTTACTTGCTGAAAAACAGAAAAGTTTTCTTGAATGATGTGATGCAGTACTCTTCTCTGCATATATATCTCTAAAATGGGAAATAAACTTACAGCATTTGGATTTAACTCCAGTTTCTTTTTAAGAAGCTCTCGGAACTGCTTGATAAACTTGAGAAGCATTTCCTTTTTCGAGGCTCTAACAGAAGACTGAACCTTGTCAAGCATTCGGCAAACCTGAGACCATGGTATGATGGATGATATTACAGTGGACCCTGACATTCTGTGGAAAGAAATTTTAATCTTAGCATCAGAAGAATCCTCTTTGTGCATATCTTTCTACAAGGAATTTGATATGTAAGTGAAAGAAACCTAATGAGAAAGCCCACCAAGAGAACTTTCATTGAAAAAAAAAAGTATGAACTTCAGTTCAACAGCATTATTATAAAAATCATTTGTTGTGATTGCACATTCTTTATTGTTAACCCTATTGGAAACCCTAATTTTTTGCACTGTATGATAATGGCAAAAGGCACTGCCCCTAGGTACTGAACATTTTGATCTTATAAAAATGTATGCCTCAAGAACATACAAGAAAATGTTTGTGAAATATTTCTGCTGTGGTTAATATGATGATAAATAACATGTACTAGTCAAAACAAGTGTAGCTTGTAAATGGTGATGCTGACATATTTCTCTCACAAATCTAAGCTGCCATGGGAACCTAAGTGAGTTTTGATAGGTATCTCTAGATTCTTTGCAAGTATTTAACCTACTTTTACATTAAATATACATTTTTCCTAATATTCATAACCCTCACCACTATCACCTTAATTACAGAATAAAATGTAACACTCCAAATCATATTTCACAGGTTTTATTATGTTCTTTAAATAGCTTACTATCACAGTAGAACAAAATTACACAATACACAAAGCTTGCTACAGAGTGTAGCTAAATTGGATGTTGATTAATTCTATTGACTTCAAGAGGAATTGTACAAGCTTAGATATATTCAACCCCAGATATTTCCAAATAACTTCATAACCCTCCCTACTAACAACTTATATATTTTTGCAAAATTAAGATTAGCGATGCAAATCATTTTCCGCCAGTCTTTTTATATTATTTTCTATACTTTCTATCAAAATCTTAAATAAAAATCAATGATATTCCAGAGTCAGTTTCGATGTGGCCTTGAACTGGAATTCTGCTGCAAGATTTTCGTCCACTTGACAACATTAAAGATATGCATTAAGGATAGTTTCACGTTGGATCATGTGTGTTAATCTTTATCAAACTTCTAAGCCTACGATTATGTCTTTTCCAAACATCATATTACCGCTATCTGTATTTGTTGTCATTAACTATTTCTGTCTTCCAGAAACATTTTGTCTCTAGATTTTGGTTACTCTTTTTGGTATCTTTTCTAATCAATATTGTTTTTTTCTCAATGTATGAGTACCCCAATTCGTCCAGAATATTGAAGATAAGTCTTCGGCAGAATTTACCTAAATGCCAATATGCAACAAATAATCGAAAGCAATCTCTTCAGTTACTTAAAGTTGAAGAGTTGTGTGGGTGCTTACTATAAATTCCAAACACTGACAAAAGAGATTCCTTACGTTGATAAGAATTTGTATATGTCAAACTAGAAACAACTTGAGCCGATGCATTGTTTGTTTTGCTTGAGACCTGAGGACAGTCGTACATGAAGTCACAAAGTTAACGTACACAGACATTACTGTCGCAGGTAGCAAAAGCGTGTATGGCCTTAGAATTATCTTAAACATCTGAGGAAGATGATCAAGTTGTGGCTGAAATGACACTGATGATCTTTATGACTCTCGGAATCGATAGGCCTTATGCCTATATAACCAATCTTAAGAGCACAATGGAACCTAATTTATAGCCTTCCACAATTCTTCTTGGTCCCTAACATTATTTTACTAGCTTGCACTCACAAAGAGCCTCAGATAATTCCCTGCCAAGTACCTCAGTTTCAAAAACCTATCCCTTAAATCAATAATCAAGAAATATATTGAACGAACTTCTTCTAGTTAACTGGACCTGAAGATTAAAACAACCAACTTTTGCAGTTTGTATGTTCAACATGTTTATAATTTCTAGTTTAATATGCAATCAATAGGCGATAACCATGAAATCTTACAACATGGAGAGAAGCTAATGTAATAGCTTTTGGCTAGAGTTAAGTTAGATTTAGAATGTGAGAAGAGTCTTTCCATAATTGAGAATCAGAGGTAGGTGTAATAATGCTCTGTTGAATGGTTTAATGGCCAAGAATATTAGCATCCTCTCAAGTTCTTGCATTAGAATGACTTGTTTCCTTCACACATTGGAATTTCATGGAATACTTATCTACCTATGTGTTTATCATCGTCTTTGAGAGGAAGTCCAAGTAGGAAATGAAGAAGCTTGGTAAAGACATCATCAAGTTCCTCGGTGTGCTCCTAATTCTCTTCTCCAGGAAGTCCTGTCTGTTCAGTGACTGTTTAACTTGTCTAGACCATGTGGTGAGAACGTTCGAAGTGGTTATCAAATCCCAAAAGGCCAGTGTAGACGAGTCCAAGAGTTTCCTGGGACGCTACACATATGGTCCCAGGTTCGTCAAGGGGTTTGCTTACCATCGCAGCAGCACTGCACACCCTGACGTGTAAGGGGCAGAAGTTCAGGTAGTCCCAGGAGTGTCAAGAAACCTTCTAGTAGTTAATGCTCTGACAGGTGCCCCGGACACTAGCCTGCTGTATATCCTGGAAATAGACGCAACTGAAACATGCGTGTGTACTGCAGAAGGAGTAGGAGAGCCAGGGGTAAAATGTCCCAACTTCATTAAAATTTAGAGATTGGTTGTACTATAATTTCCACTATCTCCAATAATGCAAAGTTCGCTTTCCACACTGACCATGCAGCACTGCATCGAGTGAGGAGCCAAAAGAACCTGGGGGCACAGTAAGCTCACTGGATCACCAAGTTGAGCCCATATGATTCTGAACATTTTTGTGCTCTCCATGAAAATGTGGATGGTCTCGACCGTCGTCCCTATGGTTACACTTGCGAGTAATGCAGGAGAAAAGAAACCCCGCGAGTAATGCAGGAGAAAAGAAACCCCTGTGAAGATGTGTTGCCAGTCCAGTTCTCAAGTTGCCAGAGCCGAAGGGGATATCAGAAGGTTAAAGAAGGAGGACCATGATCTTTGACTGATCAATCAGCTCCTGAGGGAGAGTTTTGTGAAACCTTCTTAGGGGATATCAAGAGTTACTGAGCACCATAAGACGTTCTATAGGTGTCAGACATCAGTTTATAGTAATGGTGGGAGATAGTGGATGGTGTCACGAATGACCAAAAGACAGATGTGCTGAAGAACAGGCGGGCTTCCATTCTTGGACTGCATTGAAAATGCATTTAGTTAACTTCATCAACACTTGCAAGTGTGGCATACGTCACAACGTAGAAAAATAGTGCCCTTCATATGACGTACTTTGTGTAAAATAAAATACCAATTCGATGGCGTTTCGGGGGGGTGGGGGTTCTCTTCAGCTCTACAAGACTAGAGCACTCATGGTTAAGGTCACACTGGACAGCAGAACTACCACTAGTCACTTGGGCTAAAAGCATGTACACTTATGTAGCCACGAACTTATGCACTAAGTTGGCGTTGACTTGGACTTCTGATTCTCGTAACTGGGAGAAGAAGGTGATGCAAGTGTTGTTCTTTGCTGCAGCTGCTAGTGGAAAGTCGGACAGGTAAGCATAACAGCTAAAGACATCGCGAAGTGCTTCGCTGTTAAGATGACGAAATGTCTGGGTCGTGTTTCAAAGTCGAAACGGCATTCGGACAAAGTGTCTCAAGAATGTCTGCAGGTTCCACCGGAATGAGGTGATGGCACGAACCAAGTCGAAGTTGGAGATTTTCAAGCAAAGACGGCCAAGGGTGAAACCTTACAGATGGGGAAGAAGGTAGCAGTCTGGGCGAGCTAGGTTGAATTAGTTCGCAGTAATCACCACAAGGATGACACTGGTCGCCATGTTTAGAGGGGATGCCCAGAAGCTGCTTGAAGGAGGGATGATTCCATGCTCCAGCATCTTTCTAATACTCACTTGCCGACCTTCAGCTGCTCAGGACGGAGGACATCGCAATCTTGCGAACTCAGGAGGTCCAGTGGAGTTAATGTCGAGTGTGACAGAATGTTTTACGGCGACAGTTTCCAGCGCAGGCTTACTTACGTAGGAGGACTACGCCAAGAGTTCGGTGAACATGATGAACCTCGAGCGACAGGGGGTGATGTCGATTATCGTAAGTGCAGTGGTAGTGCTTGCAATTAGCTATTTGTAATGTATGGAGAGGGAGTTCCGCATTTGCAAGGCCTTAGGACCTTAAGTTTCCAATCATACATCTTATGAAATTTTTGAGTATTGTCTGCATTCACAATTCTATAACTCTCTGCTTTCCATTCGTCCAATTAGGGCCGCTGAGAGGAATTTTATCAGGGGGTACAAAGTTTCTTTCGAGCCCTCTTCCCTTCTCTATTAGTCATCCTGTTTTTATCAACTACGGTTTTATGCCATGAGCTGTAAGGCCAAAAAAGGTATGGAAGATGAGAGAGGGATGGAATGGGGCGCTCTGTTGATTTTCTGCATTTTCTGAGATCCCAGGAAATTCCCGGGCCTTCTTTTGGACCCCCGGGCACGGGTACGATGTACCTCCTGCACCCCAGTTTCAGAGGCCCTACGCCCAGTACTCTTATAAATTGCAAATAATTCTTTACATCTATTCCAACAAGTTTCTCGCGTGATTTGATGTTATAACCTCTGGTTGATATATCTTTGTATTTTGTTCATGAGTATTGAACTTCACTGTTTCTAGGGTCTACATGTAGGGCACGATATGTAAGGAAGTCAAGGATAGCGTACTCCACTTAGCGGTAAGGAGAAACCATCGTAGATTCTGCTAGATCCATAGGCCTTATCAAGACGAGTGGGTACAGAGGTGCCGCTGGCAGTAAGGAAGTCACGTTAGGAGTGACGGCGAAGCTTGGCTTCTGATGACGGCGGGATGGCACCCGAGGGCAGCAACATTTATTGGTTTTCTTTACAGAGCAGAGCGAAGCAAAAAGCGAACAAAGCGAGCCTACTTTAGCACCGTTTGGCGTAATGGTGACGCCAAAGCCGCCGGCGGTTTTGCTGGGCTAGTGCTAATGATAATAATCTGTTTAAACTGTTTAAACCTGTAAGATGTGCCCTCAAAATTCACTCCTTATTGTTGGCCCTGTAAACTACATCCTTTAGATTTGGTCTTTTAAACTACCGTTTCTCTATAAATGTGGCTGTTTGAGGCTGCAGTTATACTCTGTATAGCAACAACATCAACGAACCTCAGGAAACCCTTGGGCCGTTGGATCGAGGGACGAGGCAGCCCAACATGGCGGTCCAAACCAGAGGGCAGGAAATTGAAAACGTCAGTCAAGAACATCTGCCATACTCGGGCGCTTTTTGTATTACATATGTTTGACGTGCTACGGTTCCAGGTTTGGTAATCTTTAGCTGTTGAGAGCCATTCAAATCCTGTATCATTGCCTAATCTACCTTTTTTGCATCCGGAGCCATAATTTCTCTGTTACCCACTTTTTATTTTCATTTTTACATATCCTTTATTGTGAGTATGAAAAAAAGAAATGTTTTGCGTTTTACTGGTGTATGTTCTTCCTTTCAGACTTGGTTGAGGAAATTTTAAGACTGCGCCCAAGTCCCTATTCTGAATACCCTGATACAGTCATACAAACTGCGCTGTTTTAATCTAAATTGAGATATTTCAGTTTGTTACACAACCACTCATTTAGTATACTGTTTCTAAACATTTTACATTGACTCATGCAAACATTTACTGCAAATTAAACTCAGTACATCAAACCAATTCAGTTAATATCTTTCGTTTAAGTTCAGATGCTCAAAGTCCGTCATGTGAACTTTAATCTAACGCTTTAGATTTGGATGCTTCAGTCTAAACTTTAACTTTTATATCTCATTTAAATCCATCCATTTCGAACTGCTCTTTAAATATACTCTCTTGAGGGCAATCTAAATTTCATCGCTTAAAATTAAATCCGAGTCATGTTCGCTTAAAACCGTCGCTCTTGAATATATATATATATATATATATATATATATATATATATATATATATATATATATATTCCTTCTGATCCACGGGGAAA
>JAYMFT010069454.1:0-14631 GCA_038088735.1 Panulirus argus
TTATTACATTCTCAGATGTAATAAACGAAAGTACTAACTGTTCTTATTTTCTCTTTCCAGTGTGGTGAATGTGCATATATATATATATATATATATATAGATGTAGGGTAAGCCGAAAGTCACTTTGCATCTTCCGTAGATGATGGGTATATACAGAGAGTCTTTGTACGTACATAGATACAAACACCTTTTTCATACTTCTTTAAATTACAACAAATGATGGTAAAGGCACCCACGTTCCTGAAGACACGCATCTCCGTGTGTTGTCTGCAAAGACACACGACAAATCAATGAAATTTGCCATGCCATCTTCAGGGAATGCGTGAGGGTTGCTTTTGTAAAATGCGCCACTGATTGCTCCCCACAGATGACAGTGTAAGACCTGGCGACCGTGATGGCCAAATGCCCTTTTGAAATCATTCCGTCTCTGGACACATCACGCAGCAGCTTTTCACGACCTGCTTGTGCAGTGACGCCGTCCTGTTGGAAGTAGCCGCGGGTAATTCTGTCCTTATTTAGATGCCCAATGAAGGGGTAAAGAATCAGTTCACATTAACGGTCCAGAGTGATTGTGCCACTGAAGAACATGAGGCCGATTTCGTGATAAGGCGCACCACACGCCAACCTGCTGATTATGTAATGGTGTCTCCTAGACCTCATGCAGATTAGTCGCCGACCAAACGCGGCTGCTTTGGGTGTTTGTGTAAACCCGATAAATGAAACCACACCTCACTGGTTAAAAAATGCGACGTCCAGAATATCACCTCCACTGGCGGTAACAAAGCCTCTAAATCATCGGCAGTATTCGAAACGTTTGACGTTGTCCCTTTCAACTCATGCGCTGATGATATCTTGTAGGGATGCAGGTGCGACTACTTCTTCAGCACTCTACGTGTGCTGCTATACGAGACGCCCGTCTATTTTTCGCCAGTTTACGAACGGACTTTTTCGGGATTTTCATTATGCGATCCGAAATATTCAGTACGCTCTCCTCTTTTCCAACTGTTGATTCAATTATAACCTCTGACTCCTTGATCAAGAGAATTATAACTGGATCTCCTCTTGCTCAATGCACAAAGACCTGTAACATGAATATTTGTGAAGGTCTGTATAACCTGGATAGCTTTTGAGAGGATGGAAGATCAGGCAAGTGAGGCGTAGTTTAGTGTTGAAAGATGAAATGTTTGTAGAAGATACTTTGGGATTACATTTCTTATCCAGATCTTGGTGCCAGTTTGTTCTAAGGGCATTTAGTTTGCGTGTTGCTCTTGTGTTAATGTTCTTGGTGTGAGGAGTGACTGTGATGAGTGTGTCAGTTGTGATGCCACTAACGGTGAGTGTTTTGCTTAGGGGGTGTGATCGTCCACTCAAGGTGGCTGGAGAGTATGAGTTGGATACGTGCTTGTCTGGGGTTTAAAGGGTGACTGAAGACTTCAGTGGAAATACATTTACTGTGTTCCGTGTGAGCAGTTGTTTTGTTTGTGTAACGTAATGCTGCATGTTTTGTGTTGCTACTGTGGTGGCACGATGTTGTGATCCAGTTGTGAGGTCGTCTGCTTATGAGAGGACCTTTGATTTGTGGTTTGCTGGATGTAATGGTAGGTCGTGTAAGAAGAGATTGAAGAGGGTTAGGGAAATAATAACTGTTGCTTTGGGAATTCCGTTATAGAGATTAATGGTTGTAGAGGTAAAGCCACCGTGAGTGACTCTGGCATAGCGACTGGCTATGAAACTGGCCAACCACTTTTTGCTATCGTGGTGGAGAATGGTATCAAGTGTCTTTTGTGCGAGGATGTGTCAGGGGATAGTGCCAAATGCTTTGTTGGTCTACTGCCACTAGTATTGTGTGGGGGGGGCGGGACGAGGGTTGTGGTTGGTTGAAGCCATCCAGGATTTGTTGTGTGAAATCAATGTGTAGTGTGTTGGTGGAGTGGTTGGTTTTGCAGCCATGCTGTATACCGATGAGTGTGGGATATTTCACTTGATTCCGTTGCGGATCACTTTTCCACAGGCGTAGCGTGGGGTGGAGTTAGGTTATATCGAGGGTTTTAGGATCGGTATTACGTTGGTAATTTTCCAGATGGCAGGAATTTTGCTTCGGATGCAACTGGGCCAAAGTTTTTATGCGAAGGTTTGACTTTGTTGTCAGGACCTGTCGCAGGAGAGTTCTTTAACGTTTCAATAACATTGCTTGTATCAGTGGGAGTGGAGGGCGGCAGCTGTTTCTGGATGGATATTGTGTAGGTTTTTTTTTTATGAGAAGTGTGTCAGGAGTATTTTTTTTTTTTGTGGGGGGGGGGTGTAGAAGGAATGTCAAAAGAAGAGGTCAAAAGTGCTCCATGAGTGGGTTCGATTACTGCAGTGGGTGTGGATCTCCTTTCACGTGCACCAGAAGTGGGTCTTATGGTTCACTGTGTCGAGGAAGAAATGCCTGTTTCCAGTTTCAATTTCTTAATTAGGTAAGAAATAATGGCATGATAAGTATGGATTTGGTCTCTGATGATTTTTGCTGATGGTGTGTGTTTTTGTTTGACAGGCTCTCTTTCCTTAATGAAGAGTGTAATTTGTTGAAAGAAGTTTGAATTTTTTTCTTTCTGTACCCTGTGGTATGCACCTTACGCTGGCTTGGTTGGTTAGACACGCTAAGGAAGTGAGAGACTGCATGATCTAGGGATAGGAAATCGTCTGTGATGAAGTTTTAAGCTTTTTTTTTTTATTTACTTTGTGAATGTTGACCAGTCTGCCTTCCTGTGGTTTGCGTTGTGTGGGTATTATCAGGATGGGCAGGTGGTCTGTGGGCGGTTCGAGTAGCGTGCTCTAGGTGGTTCATGTGTGTAGCGTTGATGAGAAGAAGGTGATGCCTGGCGAGGTCAGCTGCTGGAGATGGTAGGTTCGGAGTTTGGTTGGTTGTTTGGTTGCGTAGGTTGAGGATATTGAAAGACTTCTCTTGGCTTATGAGTAGTTCACCTCGGGAATCTTGAGTGTGAGTGTTGAGCCCAATAGGATGGTGGACTCTGGAACATCCTCTGAGGTGGGTGTTGAGTATGCTGGCCAGGTGTAGCAGCTGGCGAGTATATCTGCAAGAATGATTATGTCATGTCTGTGACCTGTTGCATAGTAGCGTTGAAGAATGGTATGGTTTGATGGACGAGTGCTATGAGTTGTTATCCTTGTCTGTCTTGTACTATATCTGTGTAGCTGTAGAGAGGTATTAGGGTGGATCTAGATGCGACTCTTGTTTCTTGGGCTATGTGGACGTTATGTTCTCGGAGTTGGTTGAGTATTTCTGTAAGTTTAATTTCAATGTCGTTGGTGTTGAGTTGCAGGATGTTTAGTTTATCGCTGGCGTTCGGTGGAGTGGTAGGGTTTGTTTGCTGTTGTTTGTCAAGTGCTTGTGGTAGAGATGAGGAGGGTTTGTGGCGGAATTCTCGGGGGTTACTGGCTGTTTACGTTTTACATATCCAATGCTTTGGGTAATCTTTTATGAGTGATAGTGATGTGCAGCTTGGGTGATACCACAGAGTGCAGTTGGAGCATCTGATGAAGCAGTGCGTTTGGCAATGTGGGCAGAGGTACGCAAGTGGTCCAGAGTTAGGGTTAATGTACCCCTCTTGCATTAGTAGTCAGGAGATGATTACCAAGACGTCATCTGCCAATAGTGGGGAAAGAAAGAAAAAATGTTACGACATATGGTCCTGCACGGCGGCCTGAGACAACTGGAGGCTGCCTTCCACAAGGGAACAGGGATAGATGAGACCCTTGGAGGATAGGGAGTTCTTGAAGAGCTTGGTTCCAGTCGGTGTTGTCCCAGTTTTCTCTTTTTGGGTGTTGGCTGGAGACTGACGTACCTGGTCCTCCTTCCAGTCTTCTCCCTTCCCGCGGTGCCACCAAGGGCAGGTGAGTTTCGACGACTCATGTATATATATATATATATATATATATATATATATATATATACACATTAGTTGCATCGACCTTGTTTTCATGTCAAACTTCCAAAAAGCTATAAAGAGAGAACAGCGTTCCCAGTTCTATTTCGGAAGAACATTAGATTACATTCTTTTTTTCTTCAGAGAAGTAAATGCAGATAAAGTAAACCACATTTTGTGTCTAACTCCAAATCATCTGTCTCTGAAGATCAAATGTCAGTCACCACATATTGCCTTACGTCACTCCCGGTGACTGTACCATGGTTAATTTTTATAATCATTTACTCTTAAAGTAAGACTTTGCTCGTGACGTAAAGAAAAAAGGTCTTGTGTTCGTCATTGTAGACCAGTTTGTACTGTGCTGCAGTGCATACGAAAAGTAAGCAACTGTGCTGAATTGTTGCCTGACAAAGTGCCTGTTAAGTGTAATCAGTGATAATATCTGCACGTCTGGTGGTTAGGGATAAGGGATATTGATTGGATATACCAGCGAGATCTACTAACCAATAGCTTAGAACTCAAAAGAAGCACCTGGCAAACTAAGAAATTTAAAGAAACCTACATTGGTAGCGGTCCCAGCAACACTTTCCTCTGTAATGTTTACGATGTTTGACATCATGCCTCTCTGATCAGTCGTATGTGAAAAATGCACAAGGATTGTCATAAAAGTACAAAGGACATTCCCCCGTTCTTCCAAAATGATGAATCTTGCTCGGTAGGTCGTATATGATTTCCCAGTTCGTGTTAACCTCCTGACAACAACGGTACGATCGTTGAGCATGATGGTACACATCCTTGAGGTTAACGGTACAGCCATTATTTAAATATGATGGCATGACTTTTAATCCCACTCTTAAGGTATAGGTCAAAGACCAGAGGACCATAGTCGAAAGGTCGTATCGACTCGCTCAGGGGTTTACGGAAGAAAATGGATGACGGTCGTAATACTCTCTGGTGAGAATCTAAAGTGTTCTGGTAAAGGAGGAAGACTCGGATCCTGCAGTTGTAGATCAGATGGGTGATGATCAACCCACATGCTTGCTAAGTATGTACAGTGGTGTCACGGTGTTGTCCAGTGTCTGACACGTACTATGTTTCAACGGCGTGTGTTAACAATGATTACAATGCGGACAGAGTGAAAAACTTAATGTATCTCTCTTTGTGCATGATGAATTATTTCAATTTCGCACTCGCCATTGTAATATGACAGAAGAAAGAGGAATCTGGTTGGTAATATATGTTATATCTGTTTGGTAAAGTAACTGAAAATATCATGTGTTAGAATATCATTATTTACTTATGTGGTATATGATGTAGGTAACTACAACTTGCATAAGATAAGAATAATAAAAATGAATACGGAGTGTTATCCCTACCCAAATGAGTCTTTTTGACGATGAAAAATTCCTCTGTTTTCTGTGATCGTTTTTTTAGTTATGACGCCCACCGTGAGATGGCACCAGTCAGCTCTCGACAACACACTAGACATAACAAGGAATGCATCGCAGTTATGCCTCCTGGGCATAAGTGTCTTGCTGTCGTCATTCATTCTCGTGACACATGCCAGGTGTTTCTTCAGTGACGTGCATACGTGATATTAAGTTTCTCTTGTTTAGTGAAACGTTTCGCGTTTCTAACTTTGCCGTCGTGAGCTACAGGTACTTCTGGTTCTTGTTTAGTGACGTGTATTGCGTATCCTGACCCAGATGTGAGGTACAGGTCGGACCACAGACTTGCCTGGATCAGAGCCTATTATCTGCGAATCAGGTAAACCTGCGTTGTTACAGTAATACTTTTGATCAAAATGATGTCGTATACTGTAGGGAGAATAGTAATTAAGCTTTGTCATGTTATTGCTCAGCATTTCTGGCCATCATAAGTTATATGGATCCCTTAACATAATATATAAATTGTTTGGTTCTATGGTTCGAATATTTAGTAATGTGCGTGGCTCAGGTTGTATTACCTTTGAATCCTCTCAAACATCATCTTAATCTTCTCAAACGAAGAGTTTCTTGTCGAATTATCTGGACATTTTTTTCCTATAACCGGTAATAGGATTTGTGAATGTGAGAACATCAGCGGACGACACGTAACCAAAATACTTTTGTCAGGGTCAGCAGAAAACCAAAGCCTCTGTAAGCGTACCTCCACACCTGTTATTACAGTGAACAGGGCGGACCATATAAACAGCGGCTTATTATATTAGATATAAGGTCAATCATCCATGTTGACACTTTACGATATTACTTTTCAGCTTGTACTTTGTAGTAATCAATACAGAAAACTGTATTTTGCATTTACGTTTGAGTCTCGTCTCTCCTGCTGAGAACCCAGTGCCTCTTTCTACACGACAAGTCACACCCAGCCGTCCTGGCTATACCACAGTGTTTACCCTTTGTAATCATCGTCACTTCAAGCAGTATTTGGATAGTTTTAGAACAGTTTCTTGTATTCATTTATTCAGCACGATGTTATTGCATTTCATGGGATGAGACATTTAACAAGTAATTATCCTGCTGAAATGCTTGTATGGCGAGGCAGGCGTTCTAACTGACGTTCAACACCCGCTGTCGTGTGGCTTACCGATTGATTTGGCTTTTGCCGCTTTCAGTGGCTATTTCAGTTGCGCCCATGCTCGTCCTGTGGGCGGAAGCGCGAAAGGATTACGGAGGTTACAGAGAGCGTCATAGGTGAGTGATCTGATGAAAAGAGAATAGGTAATGAAAACCTTGCCTGATATTGTGGCAAAGCGGCTAGAGTGCTTGGCAATGCAGTTTGATTTCTCAAGAAAGGGGATGACAGAGTGGTTGAATGATTGTTTAGGATTTTCGGTGACTGTGTGGGCCAAGACGAGCGCCTGCATACCGCCATTATATAAAGATAAGCGGGTTAAAAGAGAATGCTCGAAGTACAGCGATACAAGTATGTTGGATAGACACGATAAGTTGCACCTTGTGAGTGGTGATCGAGAGGGTGAACATGAGACTAAGGAGGAGTTATACAAATTCAGGAATAGTACAGGATATGCGAACAAGGCGTAGGATTTGAGGAATATGGGTGAGAAATGCCTGGAGTAAGAGCGGTATTTGCATGTGGTACTTATAGACCTGGAAAAAAGAATATGATAGGATTGTGCAAGGTGCTGGAAGTAATGTGGTTTGAGAAGAAATTCTAGATACAATGAGGAGTTTTTATACGGAGAGGAAATGCTCTGTGCGAGTAGGAAGGGAAGAAGTTGAGTTGTTTTAAGCGAAGGTGAGTTTGCGTCAAGGATGTGTGCTGCCATCATGGCTGTTCAATAATAGTTCATGGATGGAGTAATGCAAGGATCTTGGGAATAAGTCTAAAGGATGCTGGGGGTAGGGGTGGGTGAGGGCTGGAAAGTGAAACGGTCGTTGTTTGCAGATGAATTTGATCTGCTGGCAGACTTGATTAATAAGCTGTTAAAGTAAGTTTTTGAGTTTGGAGGAGTTTGTGAAAGGGCATTAAGAGCTGACGGGAATAGATGTATCGTTATGAGGTTTAGCAGGGGGAGGGTGAGACTAGTCAGTTTGAGAGTGGGTTTGAATGGAAGGAATCTGGAGGAAGTCAGGTCCTTTAGATACCTGGGAGCTGAGGTGAACGAGGGGTTAGTATGGGGCAAACGTCCTGGGTGCATTGAAGAGTGCGTTGAATGAAAAGTAAGCTCCATTAGGGATTTGATGATACAGTAGACCCAGCTTTGCTGTATGGGTGCGATTCTTGGACCCTGTGTGCTAAAGAAGGGAAAAGAGTGGATACTTTAGAAACAGAATGCCTATAATAATGTGAGGTGTGAGGAGAGTTGACCGTGTAAGGAATAATGGTTTAAGATAGTATAGTGGTAACTTAGGGTGACTGAAAGAGCTGAAAAGAGTGTGCTGAAATGGTCCAGACAAGATAAGGAGACAGACTAAATGAATAGACGTGTCAGAAGTAGAGGGAGCAAGTGTGAGGGAGAGACCGTGAGAGATATCACAGAGAGTCTCGTTAGGACCCAGTGGTCTGTTACTGTTTGAATTCCTTTCGTACTTCGTATTCCTTTGAAGGATGGAGCGAAAGGTGCTTAAAATTTACCTGTGCAAGAACATGCAGAAAGGTGAGAGTTTACATAAGTTTACATGAGAAAGACAGACAGCAGGAGGCCTGATTGGCCCACGACTGGATTGTTTGTTAGAAAAGAAAAAAAGGAAACCGGAGCAGTGTGGTTTTCAGGAGGCTACGCGTTGTGAATGGGCCGAACCAGAGCTTATGAATTGGTCAGGGGGCAACCAAGGAATGATATCTTGGGCTTGGCTGTGGACAAGGGTCTTTGGCTTCAGTACATTATTTAAGACAGCAAGAGAGTGCACATGTGAAGAAATATATATATATTGTGTGGAGCAGGAGAGAGTCCGGATGCAGAGAGGCGAGGTTGAGGTCGTCATGGTTCACTCTGCGCGAGAGACGTGATTATATCGGTGCACAGAGAGGAGTACGGAGAGCGCTACGTCATTGTGATGGTACACGGAGGGGAAAGAGAGTGCCCCCTGGGTACACAGGGGAGAGTGAGAGGTCTAGGTTTACATAATGAGAGGAAGGTGAGGGTGCCAGGATTGCACAGAGGAGGGTTGGAGTCGGCGGAGGGTGAGACTCGTATCAAGACACACACAGCGGAAGTTTACTGTGTCAGGTTGCACAGAAAGGAGAGAGTGTGTGTTTGCGTTTCAGGATACGTAAAGAGGAGAGTGACAGCGTCGGGTTGCACGGAGAAGATGGGACGAGGTCCAGGGACAGAGAAAGGGAGATACAAGATTGTCAGGTCCTTCGATATAGAACCCAGTCTGCAGCCACCGCTGATAGCTAAGAAGTCCCCAATAGCCAAACCAGATCATCAGTAAATACACGAGTCCCAAAGTTATATACTGTACTAGGGGTGCTTAGTGGGATGAATGTGAGTGGTTTACTTAGATCTTTTTTTCTCAAAATACTTTAAACTTTAAAGTAGAGAACGACATCCCCCCCAAAATATGACCATCATGAAAGTGTCGGATTTTTTAAATGGCTGCCAAATTCATTAAACAAAAAATTTGTTTTGAGAAATGTAGAAAAGAGTGGAGGAAGACTTTCACTGGTATCATCCGAAACCTCTCTTGATAACTACTCTCTGGTCTGTTCTCTAAGTCATACGATCCCGGGTTCATCATATCAAACACAGACTCTCCCTGACAAGCAAGCTTCAACAGGAGGTTGTTGGGAACGGTGACTTAGCTGAATGCAAATTTGAAGCGTAATGTTCACAAACTTACAAACAAGTGTGTATTTTCAGTCTCCATCTGCGACTCGTGTGACATTTATGTTAGTTACATAAGCGTCTTTTCAAACTGTAGATACTCCTCTAGATGCAGTCTTTCCCCGTTGTTTTAATTACCAGCATTTAAAACCCGAGAATAAGCTGACAGTACTTTTCGTGTGTGTAGCTTGATACATTTTTTTTTCTCTGACATAAACATCAAGGTCACGAGTGTACTCTACTCATTTTAATTCACTTCGCATGACAAAAGAAGCTTCAGCATCCGTATGACGTCAGTGTATGTCACCATTGCCATAATGTTGGAAACTATGAAGAGGTGGTTATTCTCTGTACACGTACAATAGCAAGACTGAGAGTAATTGTAACTGTAAGCGCAAATGCTTAGTCTGTGAAAACAGATATTAGATATTAATACTCTTGCGTATTTTTAAAACTTACTCGTAGACTCGTCACGCTAACTTTAGTGATACCTGGCCTACATAAAATGTAAGTTCAGTTTGCAAAGCCAGTCTTGTCATAATTGCTGGTCACAGTGTCACTCCTGACAACAGTTCCTACCACTGTTGCAAGGAGTCGTGCGCTTGAAGCTGACCTTGCAGTACCCATACAGGCCTCGGCATGTCTTCCCGCAGCTGCAGTAAATCAGTCTATAGTATCACCATGCCTGAACTTGGCCTTGGGTTGTCCACTTGTGTTTCCATGATCAACCATCTTTTCTCTTCCAGCCCCAGTTGGCAGAACCGGACTATAGTAGGTCCCTCTGCAAGACTTGTCACCTTGCTTGGCCTCCTGGATGAGTTACTCTCACTGGTATGTGGTCTGAGTGCTGAGGGGATATATTCCAAGGCCTGACTATGGAAACAGACGTTGCACTTCCTCACTGCCTTTGCGCTGTCCTCTTGTTCGGTCGTATATGAGTACGGTAAACTTCTCAAGCAACAACTTGGTTTGTCGATTATATGCATTTGGGCTTCTGGCAATAGCAAGGATGCATTTGTGATAATAGGAAACATATTCCACGGGCCTCATTTTTTATCCTCATCTTTTCCAAGTAAGACAGAGGCCATATCACACCCAGTGAATGCGTTGAACATTTCTAATAGCTTTTTTTTTCAACGAGTCCAAAGTGGCTTCATTTTCATGAGTTGCGCTGTGTTTATGGCGCTTACCGACAGCAAGGGACACGCACTTCAGTTAGTGGAATGTGGTGGAAGTGTGACGGAAGAGTGATCACCACATCTGTGTGTGCAATCCTCACCTTAACCCTGTGGTGTCCAATGTGTGTTGCTTCTTCTTTTGATCATGGTTCAATATAACTTTTGTTTTCTTTTCCTGGTGGACATAGTACTTGGTCCTCATAGGTGCTGTGCACCACTTTGTCATGTGTTTCACTTCTTGTGTCAACATTTGAAACAGCTCAGTTTTGTTTTGTTCATGCTTAAGACAGCTTTGCCAGTTACTGGGCGTCTGTGATACAAGAGCAGCCCTCATTCTCAGACCTTTCCTCTCTCTCTCTCTCTCTCTCTCTCTCTCTCTCTCTCGTTTCTGTTTATAGGTTGTCAGGTAGGTAGGTACCCTGTACTAATGTCAAGTTAGCCCACATTTTTCAACTCTTGGTGAAAATATGACAGGTACACAGACGTGACATAATCATGGAATCTGTGCAAGGTTTCTGGTGAAAGCATCTGACCAGTCACAGTACCATGTAATACCAATGTGGTCAGTTGGATGGGTGGGTCACGTGCGTTAAGTCGTGCCAGTGCGTGTAATTCCGTTGGCCATGGCTGATCTTCGTGAGTGAAAACCTCTTCAAGACTGTTCTCACGGGACTGGCATGCTATGTTCAACTGTAAGCATAAAGCACAGTCATCCATTGATGTTATCATTTCGGCCTTTTGTGTCCGAGAAGCCTTTTTTTTCATGGAGAACAATGGTAACATGTTCTTCTAGATTGGTTCCTCGACTGATTCTGATTACTTGACGTGAGCCTTTCTTCAGCAAAGATGTCATATAATGTTCTTAGCCTACTTTATATACACATCAAGAGTCCATGACGTCCTAGGTATCCAGAACTAGATCACCATTGTCCCTGATGAGGCTTACCATGTCATTATGGGCAGTGATCAGGGCTGAAGTCGACTTCCTTGGCAAAGAACCCTGGAACGCCTGGTGCCTGTTCATGGTGTTAGGTGGACCCTTTGCTGCCGATGACCCTTTATATTTAGATATCATCCTGGATATTACAGGTTGTGCGACGTCCAGCAGGCCTCCATCCTTCATAAGGGCGTTGACCTGTTCATGGGTCTGATCTAACGCCATAACAAAGAACAGACACTTTGTCTCAAATGCCACAATACTTCCTGAGATGAACTCTTGGTGTATTTCCGGATGCATTTCTGGTAACTCATATATCTGATGTGAACCGGAGAACTACCGTGCGTTAGTTGAATACCCATTTTATTAGCAGCACACGTGATTCCTGCCAAGTCTGCATTTGAAATTGGTCTTACATGTTGAAGTTTAGGTAGTTCCATTCGAAATTTTTTTTTTTTTTTTGCGGCTGATATTTTTTTCACATTCTGTTTTGAATTGAACGGCTGTTTCTCCGTCTGGCATAGTTTCTGTGTTGCTATCATGTGACTGATGCTACAGGATGACGAGGGCAGTTGGTATGGTTTAATGGGCATTCCCAATCTTGTGTAAGTGTGTGACCTTTAGCAAGCAATCTGCTTCTCCACTTGCAGCAGCAACACCAGCAGAGCAGAGGACAGATGGGCAGCCACTGCCTTCAACGCAGTCTCCTATCATCGGGAATGCGGCAATTGCGGTATGCAGGCCACCAAACAAGATAAGGAACTTGTCCTCTCAATGAACGTCAGGGAACTTCCACTGGATAGTTTTAGTGATGGCAAATAGAGGTTGGTCCATGACAAGGACTGGTACTTGGTCTGGTACTGAACATCATCCGTGACATTATTCCGAGAATATTGTATCATTGTAACAAAATATGGTCACTCTGCGAACAGTGGCGTGAATGCAACTGTTGTTTTAGAATTTGTAAAAGGTAATTGCAGTAAAGCATGGGTATGCTTCCCGTGAGAATACGTCGGCCTTATTCAACCCAGGTTTCTCTAGTGACCGCCTCAGATGGTCTAACCAATCATTCTCCTTTACTAGTGCTATGGCTGGTTTTAGGTACCTCTGGTATAGCAGGTTCAGCGGTATGAGGCACAATATGATTGCCTTTTTACCAGAGCTGCAGGAGGGCACATTTGTGTATGATGCAGGCAGCATGGCAGTTCTTTCCTCTTCTCACCATTCCATGAAAGGAGTTTGTTGCTGTTGTGGGGCAACGGTTTTGATCCAAATCACCAACAGCAGCTATTGTAGGGAGATGTTTTGAGAGCTTATGGGGATACCCTACTCTCTCTTCACCTTAAATAATGCACACTTTGTTAACTGTGTCACTGGAAATGCCATGCACATATAGGAAATGTATTGATTCATGTTGTACAGAGTATTAACTGCTCCTCTCTTTCTCGCTTCTTCATGAATCCTTAGGGTAGTTTAAGAGTGGTACATGTGCTCCCTTTTTCTGCCTTGTCGATGAATTGTATCAAAATCTTGGCTTATCTTTAATTTCACCACCACCACAATTACTTGTGTTCAACAAAGTGAAATTAGAGATGGTTTGGTTGGTACGGAATTTAGGCTGATTGTACTCTCTTGATGCTAGTCCTTGCAGTATAATACTCACCAGTGCTGTGCATGGTCAGAAACCGTCCATGACAGTCTGCAGGGAACCTTTCCCTTAAGGACATTACAGCTTGAAGACATCACGATGGATGCTTTTGGATGCCTTCGATAGCGTTAATACTTCAGAATTAAAAATCTGTTCACATGCATGTTTAAGTGATGCCCACCGTCCTGGTCAAATGCTGACAGGACTTCTCTGCCATGGCTGTGAGTTCTCAGATCTATTGCAGCCAATATCTCTACCTCTCACGTCTTTCCCGGTAACTGTTTCCTGGCACTTCTCAAATACAGGTTTCTTTTACTTCCTCCAAAATTCGTAAATACTTTTCCTTGCCTTTCTCTTTTCCCCATTCATTAACCTCTCTATACTTCAGCAAAGGCCCGGCCCTGATGTGGACTTTCGTTTGTGACTGGAGCCTCCAGCAATCAGAAAAAGAAAAGTTTTGGCAAGCATTTTGTATGTTACTGGGCATTAGTTGCTACCACGCCCTTACCAGCCGGTTTTAATGATACTTTCGTGAAGCTCTGTGGAACGCTTTCGATCTCTGAGATAAAAGATCAAGCGTGGAAACCTTGCGAAAGCCAGCAGGACCAGCAGCATTGTCACAGACGATACACACAGCTTTAGTCTCTTCCTTTTTGCCAGAGCTTGGAACTGAATCATCTTGTTTTCACCGGACGTGCCCCATCCGAATCTTCACTTTTTCTTTTTGGTGCTCCTTTCATAATCATGTTTACTAAACTCGTTTCTGCAAGACTTGCGCCACCCTACGTTGTCATCATTCACTTAGGCTTGCAGACCGGAGCCTATAACCAGCTGCTGAATGTTATCATCTTCTGCCAGTGCGCAAAGCTCCTTTACTTGAAGAAGGTTTTCAGCATAAGCAGTAACATCCTTCCTTTTTTTGATATGCAGCTCACTGCAGAGAGACTACAGATTCACTGTGGCAAAAGGGACACAGATTACAGTCAGCTGTGCAGACTAGTTGTCCTGGAAGAGCTTGACTTTGTAGTTTCAATAAGCTCATGTTGCGTCTGATATTGTTCGTACAATTCGTACATTGCTTCGACACACAAGCACTACCACCATCAACCACTTTTAGGCCTTGATAGTTTGATCCTTCAGGGGGTCCTGCAAAAGATGGAGACAAAAAGATAATAACTTGATGATACATTTACTCATGTGGAACACTTATGTGAAGTACACTATTTACGAAATGCTTGTTTTATTACTATGCAGTGCTACAGCATCCAGTGTGATGGCGGTTTGTGTTCTTTTTCACATTCTGCATACAAAGGCACCAGTCTGAGTGCCAACTGCAGATATGGGACGGACAGTGCAAGGACAAATAACATCTCTGGGTAAAGGAAACATTTACGACATGATACATGCTGATACTCCCAGCATTTCTCGGAAAATATTTGATTACGCTGTTCTTCGAGGCCGTTTTGACTATTTTGACAAAATGAGATTCGTCTCTCTAGGATGCTGCAGTGGTACACTGTGTTCTTACCGTTTTCTGTGGTACTGGTTCGATTCTCGGACGCGCAGTATTGAAGTTATATATATATATATATATATATATATATATATATATATATATATATATATATATATATATATATATATAT
>JAYMFT010069465.1:0-14631 GCA_038088735.1 Panulirus argus
TATATATATACCCCAGAATCGAACACCGTTTCCCGCGTTACCGAGTTAGCGTCAGGAACAGACAAAGAAAGACCGCAGTCGCTCACATCCATTCTCTCTTGTAATGTGTAATGCACCGAAACCACAGCTCCCTGTCAGCATCCAGGCCCTACAGACCTTTCCATGGTTTACCCCGGCCGCTTCACTTGCCCTGGATCAGTCCACTGATAGCACGTCGACCTCTGTATATCCATCTCCAATTTGGTCTCCCCTTTCTCCTTGTTCCCTCCACTTCTGACACAGATAGTCTTCGTTAACCTCTCCCCGTTCATTCTCTCCATACGTCTAAACCACTTCAACACATCCTCTTCAGCTCTCTCAAACCACACTCTTTATATTACCATACCTCTTTCTCTTATCCATTTATTACTTACTGGAACAAACCATCTCCCATCACATAATGTCCCCATCTATTTCATTTTCCAACTCCGTCTGCACTAGTTATACTCTGAGCGATCTCGATTGCTCCCAGAAGATATGAACTTAAAGACAGCCAATGTGTCCAGTGAGTAAGTAATCTTCGCACGTGTTTCTTAACACGATAATTTCGCCTCACTTAGCAATATAATGTCACTACACGACGACCATCTGGTCCTGCGAGCACCAGTCATGCTACTTACTTCCTCCTCGCCCTCGAACACCAGAGCTGAGGAGTTCCCTTCCTCCTTTCATCTTTTCCTCCTCTCTTCCTATGGCCTCTCCATCCCTTAAAGGTCAGGTCTACAAACACCTGATTAAATCTGTATTTCCTTTCCATCGCCCCTCTGTCTACCCTCGCCACCTGCCCTGTGATACTGAGCTTTTAGAGGTCAAAGGTCACACGACAGCTTGGCCCTGTGTGAGCAGTATCTCTCATTTATCTAAACGCTTGATAAAATACTATTGGATTCACGGCAGAATCAAACAGCACACAAGTAATTTTCGACTTCAAAATCATGTTTCCTGATATTATTTCCTCACTCCGTTTATAGAATGCCTTTTAGGATTTTACAACACACATACAATTAAAATATTTACAAAAGCCACAAACCACTAAAATAAATAAATTCCTCTAAAGGTATTATGTCGACTACAGCATCCGGAAGACCTGGCCAGCCATGACGGGATAATCCGACCACTAGCACCTACTGGGGTTCATGAAAATACGATAGTCTTATGAGATAAACTACTCAAATCTCTACGATACCTTAGGCGTATACCTTACAATATTTTCGAAGTCTTCTTCCCCGACAGCTGGGTCTGGAACCTTACCTTACCTTACGTATACCTTACGATGGTTTCGGAGGTCTTCTTTACCCCCACAGCTGGGTCTGGGACCTTAACTTACCAAACCTTATGGACAATGTACTAAGCAACTTTGGAAGCCCAGTGATATTTACCTTTTTTTTTTTCACCTTTTGACTGATAATATTCTACGGAGTCTTCCACGCCTGTTGTACCGAGAGCGTACGCTAGAGAACCAGACCTTCTCTATATAGGATTTTCACCAAGTGCAAATAAACGATGTACCTCTCCCGAGTCCGTAGCGTTCCAGAAGAGTGAGTACAGCTTCAGCGATCTCAGCCGTTCCCAAAGTCGTTCGGATCCTTTACCGCGTCAGCGCGGGCCGTGGAAAGATCTTTTGCACACTTTGTGACACTGCAATATCTCTCTCACTCTCTCTCTCTCTCTCTCTCTCTCTCTCTGCCCACCGCCCCCGGTGCCGCCGCTGCCGTAAGGTGACGTCGGCACACGGCAGTACTCTATCCGGCAGGGTATCAATCCATTTGATGATCCTCATCACCGTCATTTACCTCTTCATTTCTTGAGGGGTCCGTCCGGCAACAAATTCTGCGAGGGAATCTTAAACGCAGTCACCATTTGCTCGCGTATAACCCCCCAAAAACGAAATCTATTTACGAACCTTTGGTTGAATCCATTAAAAAAAAAAAAAACACTGAATAATCGAGCGTTAACCGCTCGAGTATCGATCACCTCCGTGGCAGCAGCAGCAGCGGCAGCAGCGTGCGCTCCGTGGCATGTCCTCCCGCCATTAAACATTTCAAGGTTAACCGACGATAAGTTTCGGGGTTCCACCGCCGCCTCCTCACGGCGCTGGTTGTCCCTGGGCTCTGGTGGCGGGTGGTAGGTGGGTGGGGGGGGAGGGGGTGTTGCCGTTTACTGCCTCGCCGTTCAACTTTCCGCTCTTGGTTAATGCTAAGTTTCGGTCTCGCCCACAGCGGTTCGTTCCCAAGCTTCGACTCGGCCGAAGCGACGGGAGTCTGCCTGTCTGCCTCTCTCTCTCTCTCTCTCTCTCTCTCGGCGCACTGATAATTACACCGCGGTCCGAGTTTACCCTTCTAATGGTACGGTGCGAGTTGAAATTGAATAAAAATTAGTAAGAAATATGAAACACGATGCTCCCCCGGGGTCTGCACGCCGCCCGGAGCGCCAAGAGTCGGGTTCAATCCAATTAACCCCTGAGCTGGCAATGTGTCGGATCCCACTTAGAAAAAAAATGAAAAGAGTGTCGAATACTCTATACACGATCCTCTACTGGACGATTCATGAACCGTGAGGGGGGCGCGCGCGCTACCATCACTTGACGAAGGTATATATAAACACATCACACGCAAATCTTAGCAGCAACCAGTGGTCAGAACTCCACATACTCAGAAAATCCATCAGTATCCAACGAACCCACATCTGATCCACATGTCAAAGTTTAAGTGGATAATGAAGTCAATCCACGTATCAAGGTCTACACAGATGATGAAGTCAGTACACATATTAAAGTCTTATATAGATTGTGAAGTCAATCCACACATCAAAGTCTATATAAATAATGAAGTCAATACAATTATTAAAGTCTATTACATACCGAAGTCAATCCATACTTTTAAAGCCATCCAGACAAATAGTCCATCCACACACACACACACACACATTCCAGTCCAACCCACTTCATCCAAATCCTTCCCCTGTGCTTATTCAAGACACACTCGTCTTCCACCAGACACTCCAAGGCCATCTACGTCTACAAGTCCTCCCACCTCTGACTCACCTGCTATCAACAGTCTGTTCTATCCACACACTTGTGCCCATCCACAAACGCAAGTCCCTCCCGTCCCTTAAACACACTGCCAAACACTCATGTCCCCAGCCACTTATTCTGGTCCATCTGCATAATACTCGCGTCCGTCCGTAAGTTCAGATTCATCAGCATATTCAAGGCCATCCAGAAACTGATGAAGGTCTTCGGCACACTCGAGACCATAAACAATAAGCACTTAGGACCATCCTTGAAGTCTAGACCATCATCAACCACACTCATTTATCTTCTCGTCTCATCAGACGTACAGTTTTTGTGTGCCATACCAATTCTGACAACATCAGGGAAACCTTGTATCACGAGTGTTTCGGAGGTCTTCTTTACCCCCTACAGCTGGGTCTGGGACCTTAACTTACCTTACGTATACCATACGATGGTTTCGGAGGGATTTTACCCCACACAGCTGGGTCTGGGACGCATGTATATCTTAAAAAACGCTTCGGTTTTACGTGCCTCAGAAGTACCTCTGGGAATTAGTTTCTTTTGGCTTGGGAATCCATCGACCACCTTTTTTTTTTAATATCATTATCATTCGCTTCACCTTAGCTTATTTCCCATCACTCAACAAAAGCTTTCACGGAACCTTAAAATGCTCTCAGTGTAGATGAAAAACAACCCATCTCCGCCCATGGGTCCACTTCCCTTCCTTCTATCGCATCTGAAGAAAGTGTATGAAGGAATGTATACTCCATTCCTTTGAGGACCCCGTCAGCCCCAAGTAAAGGGACGTCTGTAAGAACAACATCCTGTGACCATCATGTGTTTGAGAAGTGCTTTGGAGGGTGAGCGACAGCAAATCATCGAGACGGCAGCGCTAACGAAAGGAGAACTTTTGGGTAAGCAGTGGGAAAGACGCGTATTCATATTTACATAAGAGCAAGCAAAGGTGGTGGCTTGTGGACAGCAGCCGCCCAGGGAAGTACTACCACTCCTGACTTGGAGATGTTAAAAGTGATGCCCGGAGGCCTACCCAACTACTAGTGTGTACACCTCTGTTGTCTACCATGTCCTCACTGTTAGTTTCCGCCTCTCCAAATAAGCTGGACCAGTCTACTCTGTCTCTGCCTTTGGCTGGCCAATAGTTTTCCTTCGTCTTATTTCGATCAACCGTCGCTAAGACAGACACTTCCTTACTGGCATGTATATCTCATGCACGATTAAATCATTCCGATATTCCACAGTTTAATCCTTATCATCCGCTTGGGTCCCAGAGACACGACGGAGGAGTCGACCACCGTATGAAGGCACAGATATCTCAAGTATCCCCAACAACCTACGTCAAACGTCAACAGAATAAAGAAAAAATAAAACTTGTCTCAAGTATGGAACTGGAAAATCAATCCTTGTCCTTATTTACCAAAAGACTTGGGTTTAGAGACGAGACCCCCTACGACCAAATGCTCCCCAAAGACCTAACTTTACGTAAAACTTCGAGTAAACAGTTACGGCCCCCATGCCAGTTTGCGACGTCAAAGGCCAAAAGTATACGATAATTTGCGACTATCTAGACAGCCTTCAAACTCCCTGTTCAGGATACATAATCCGAAGGACGTCATCCCCTAAACCCTGTCTCGCCCCCTATCTCCCAGATATGGGGTCCCCCTATACAACCTCCTCCATCTCTCCTGTGCTCCCCGCCTACCCCACTACGCTGTTGGTGGGGGGCTCAACCCCACCCACTGCAACCAACGACATGACTGCCTCCTCCTACCTGAGGCATCCTTCATGCTCTGCCTTTACGGCGTTTACGGAGGCCTTCCGCCTCCAAAGCTTGGTCTCTCGGTGGTTCCGATGGTCTTCTACCCCCACAGCTAGGTCTGGCACCTTCCCTTACCTTACCTTTGAGATACCTTACGATGGTTTCGGAGGTCTTCTACCCCCACAGCTCTGTCTCCCTACCAAGCTATCGTGTTACTCCTCTCTTCAGTCAATACGTCGTAGGCCGCGGCCCTTAGACTTACGTACACTCAGGCTGATCTGGTACTCATCAGTAGACACCTATCCTGGCCCTTCTGTCTTTAAATTTCTCCTCTCCACAGTCCAGTGTTTCAATTCACAGCAAACCTAACCACTAATCTCAGTGTGGAACCGCAGTGCTCCCGAAGCGATCCTATCCTTAACTGGGACCCCAGCTGTTTCTCTCTACCCTAAGAGAAAATAACTGCGTCCTGTGCACTAATGAGACATTAACAAGCCCAAAAAAGGATGACCGTAAAATCAAACCATTAAAATAGAGATCGAAAAAAAAAAATACAACTGAAATAGAAAACAGGATTGGAAACATGGATGGTTGTAGAGGTAAACAGAGAAAGAAAATGATGGACACGAGAGAAAACGATGGGGAAAAAGATTCCCAAAGTATATGTGGCTATGCAACTGAGAACTGTGGTTAATCCTGCAACTGGATCCAGGAGGGAACAGTGACAGTTTGAGCAACGAAGTACGAGCCTCATCTTCAACCCACAACAAGACTCGGTCGACGATCCAGATCCTGACCTCAGTTCCTCCTTCCCCATCTACAACATAACAACAACCTGTCCATGCATCCTCCATCCAACCCACACACACCCTCTCTCATTTACAACCCACGAGAAATACATCTCCCCATTCAGACAAATCATCCCACCTCCTCCCTAACCTACAACCATACCTCGCCTTCCTCTCCTCCGACGATCTGTAACACGGTCTAATAACCAGGGTACCTAATGTTGCTCCCACAGTAACGCCATCTTTCCCTCCCGCCTGCGAGGGACCCGTCACCTCAACAACAACGATCCGTTGCTGTAAATCATATTTTATGACGCAATAACCTCTCCATAGTTCGAGGGAGGCGTACTGGTGGGAGAATGCCAGTAAATTCCTCCATTATCAAGTCCCTCGAAGTCTCTTCGTTTTATTATCCATAAATTAATTGGGTGGGTGTTGGCGACTCAAGGCTGGCAGATTCAATCTCTGCCTCTTTCCTTCCACGTCTAGACTTTAGGACTCATTTTACCTCCTTATACTTACTTTCCTATCACCATTAACCTGAATTATTTTCAACGCAGTTCTGATATCAGATATTTTTTTTTTTCTATTTCTCTTCATTTGGTCCGTCCCTGACGTAACCATAATAAGAATCTGTCTGTCTACATCGTCGGAAGTCGCCCTATAAGGACCTAGATCTATACGTCAGCAGCAATGGACAAATCAGAACGTCACCAGCAATGGACAATCAGAACACGCCTCTAAACATCATCGGTTCTGGACAATCAGGACAGGTCTCTAAACATCACCAGTACTGGACAATCAGGGCCTCTGACCCTAAACATCACTAGTGCTGGACAATCAGGACTCGCCTATAAAGATCACCAACACTTGACAATCAGAATCTGTGACTTTAAATATCGTCCACACTGCACAGTCAGATTGTACCTACACAAGTATTCCCCGTTTAGTTGTATGCACCATCTGGTACACTGATTACCTTTAAGTCGTAATTTTTCTTTAGAGACTAATAAACTTCAACTTTAGTTACACTCACACATCGCCTTAGAGTGACCTCATCTTCACGCTGAGTCACAGAGTTCTATGAACTCTGTGATTTACAGAAACACAGTCACCTGCCGCAGAACCCCCGTGGTGCCCAGAGACCCACGGTGGTCACTGCTGGTGCCCAGTAAGTCCGTTGAATGTACCTGCGACGCCCAGGAAACTGTAGTGTCGGTGGTCATAAAGAGACCCCAGAGGACTTATCACTCGCGTACAGATCATTAACTCACCCACGTCGTTAAGCGCAGAGTGCAGAGGCCTATATATATACGTACGTAAGGGCCTCCCAGTTCTTCCTCCTCCTTCACCTCAAATCTACTCTATAAAGCTCTGTTCTCAACAACCCTTTTTCATGAGAACAGTTCCCTACTTCCCTTGCAAGGCGTGTATCGAATACAAATAAGTCTGAGCATCACCCATTTGCGTATTCCATCTGTAAAACGCAGAGACAGACACACACACACTCCAAAGAAGCCCTAAGAAAACAGTCCCTGTGATATCCAACAGCCTGTGGGGCGGTAGAAGACCCACGAAGAATCCATCAGGTTTTCACCTGCACATCTGCAGGAGGGGAGGGAGGGCCGTTTGTGTCCTCACACTACGAAGTGAAGCCATGTCAATAGACACGATAAACACTCGAGGGCCACAACGAAGCTCTCTACCAACAGAAACTCTTCAGCCGTTAGCTATATGACCCGAGTCTGGTCCCCGCGTGGCAGTTCGCTCCATTCAAGACGACCATCTTGTCCAATTGACTGAACTGGATCGAGTCGGCAGCGAAGAGGAGAATATGACAGAGCAAAAAGGATACGAGTGTACTTGAATAATCATAGGCTCCCTCTACAGGTATAATGAGTTACGTGCAACGAAATTCTTTTGAATTCTTAGATTCCCAAATCAATGTCAGGTGTCGACGAGGATTTCTGTCCGTGAGTAGAGAGGCTCTGGGCAAAAAAAAGAAAAAAAAAATCACAGATTTCATTTCTTTAGCTCTGTTCAACTACTTCGCCCGAGGTGTACAAAACACACATTCAGAATCTGCCTTATAAACATTCAGTTATTCCAAGCCCCAGACATTCACCGATGTAAAGTTATACTCTAGTTGACACAGACAAACAATAGGCATTGCCCTGCTAAACACTGTTTTACACGCCAAATATACATATAACTGACAATTGAACACTGAAGCACACAAATTCATGCTTTAGCTACACACACACACACTATAAAGGGGTAACATAAAGAGTGTTAACTTCTTCAGGTGGGTTCTGTTATTTGCTGACCGACGCAGAAATTGTCGCTCAATTTTAATGGGTCTCTTTCCTGCTGCTGTCGATCAAAGTCGCTTCCAGTGGGGAATTCTTTTAGGTACAGTGTTCATTCTCACTGGTTTCCGACTCACGTATGGGAGGTTCAAGTCCTCTAAGAAGATTATGTTTTGGCCTGGATTTCCAAGAAGGTCAAGGCAAGATCCTATATTTCTCATTTGTTGTATAAATTCTTGTGGCTTTGTATCTAGTCGCTTATAGATCAGTACAATGATCAGGTTATGGTTTCCAACCTCGACAACAAGTAGCTCTACTACGTCATTCATTTGAGGAGTTCAGGAGCTCAGTTGTTACGAGAGAATCTTTTCACATACACGCCAACTCCTTCATACCTCCTACTAGTCCAATCGCGTCTTTGTAGGTGTGTAATTTGGGATCCAAACCTCACAGTTAAGTGACATGAGGCATGATATACGCTGTGGGGATCTATAGGATTTACTGGTAACCTTCGGGTAGAGATGGCCAGGCTTACTGGATGCTCACACACCCTCGTTAAGCTGTTTCTCGGGACTCTGGGATGGACAACATGTTTTTCTGTGGTGATAACTTGGAATCAGTGTTATGGTGAGGAATCTCGCTGGCGATCATTTTCGCTGGCGATCGCTCTCGCTGGCTATCATCCACGATGGTGATTAACACAATAATATCCATCACTGTTTAACATCCTTTGACACAATCACCGTTTTCTGTTTTACAGGCCGCTGTACCAATGGGCCTCGACCCTTCAAAAGTTCCCATTAGAATTCAAAGATAAAAGAAAATATATAAATACACACCGTTCATAAATTCTGAAGTTAACCCACAGTTTACTGTCATTTAACGGGATATGATGGAATCTGATGAAGCGCCTAAACTCTCGCCGTCTCTGCTTACAAATTAAAATGTGTGGTAAATTCACGCCATGATTCACCAAGCGCTGCAGGCGGGCGCGAGGAGGAGGTAACCTCAACGATCCAGTAGATAGTCATCTCGTAACTGTGAATCTCAGCGGCATCAACCATATAAACTTCCTCTGTAGATGAATCCGCGTGTATGAGGCTCACAATTACGTATCTGTAACCAATACACTCACTCGAGACCTTGGAATTCGACCCGGTCGATGCAGACCCGGTCGTGAGACACTGATTCGAACTCTGCCGGTTCCCTGGACCGTTTCTAAAGGCCACATTATCCGTGTAGTGAGGAAATAAGGCTCACTTAGGGACGCGTTCTGAGATATGTCTAAAACAGACTTACGGAGATGTGTTGAGATGGTTGACGTTGCCAACACACCTGTAACATTATCCTCAGTTATTTTTTTGCGTGTTGAAGGCTCCAGTCACGGACAAAAGTCCACATCAAGGCCGGGCCTTAATTGAAATGTAGAGAGAACCATGAACACGGAAAAAGAAAAGACAAGGGAAAGTATTTACGATTTTTTTGAGAAAGTGAAAGACCGGTCTTCCGAAATGTGCCAGGTCATAGTTACTGGGAAAGACATGAGAAGGTAGAGTGTTCCAAAGCTTCGACGTGCAGGGAAAGAAGCAGATATCAAAAGATAATGGTGCTATATTAACGTACTCCTTACTTCTGTATTCCTCAAGCGGGTCACAGGGAATGACCCACTAGAGGGAGGCTGGCTGTGTGACGTTTATGGCTGGAGAGACGGGAAGATCTGTGTACAGTACATAAGTCATGTTCAAGTGATGATAGGATGTCATCCTGCGCTTATCTAGTGGCATAGCGCTGTCATGCACACTCAAACACAGGTGCACAAGGTGCTCTGAGAGAGAGAGAGAGAGAGAGAGAGAGAGAGAGAGAGAGAGAGACTTACTCGCTCACTCAAAAACTTCTGGCATTTTAAAAGACCCTCAGGAAATCATAACCTTTTACACCAAGCGTCAAGAATTCCCGACGTCTGTCTAGCGTTGTGTAGATACCTTACCTTGTCAACGAAGAGGTCCGCTCCCAGGCCCAGCTTATGATGTCAGGCCCCCCGCACGATATCGCCACATCTGACGTCTCTCTTGTTCCTCACCTGACCTCACAGCATGGACGTCCCTAACCTTGAAGAAGAAGTCGTGCTCCCTTCCCTCCACTCCGACGTCGAGTTGCCTTCCCTCCACCCGGAGGTCGTGTTCCCTTCCCTCCACTCCGACGTCGAGTTCCCTTCCCTCCACCCGGAGATCGTGTTCCCTTCCCTCCACTCCGACGTCGAGTTGCCTTCCCTCCATCCGGAGGTCGTGTTCCCTTCCCTCCACCCGATCGTCATGTTCCTGTCTGCGACAATTAGCCAATCAACACACCCTTCTCCCGTCCTAACCTTCCAATCCTTCCACCTTCTTTGCATCAAATCCCTAGCAAAATAATCACTCGTTAAATGAAGATGTCAGTAACACAGACTGTGGACTGTAGGGTTTGAGGAGACAGCTAGGTTAACAACCTTTGGTTGTTATAATGATGAGGAGACTGCTAACAACCCTGGTTGTTTTTAATACGAGAAGACGGCTAGGTTAAAGACCCCTAGTTATAAAGATGAGGAAATCGCTAGGTTTAAATCCCTGGTTGTTAAAAAGATGAGGGGACTGCTACGTTAACAATCCAGGTTGTTATAAAAATGCTAAGACACCTAACGACCCTGGTTGTTAAATAGATGAGGAGACAGCACGGTGAACAACCTGTATTTGTTATAAACAGGAAACAGGTATGTTAACAACCCTAGTTGTTAAGAACATGAGGAGTTAACAACCTCGGGTTGTTATAAGGATGATACGTCACGGTCGCCACAAATCAGCCTGGAGAGGCCTACCACCACAACCGTGAACTCACCAGACACAGGAACTGCCCGGTTAGCAAAACAATTGTTCAGCCTGAGGCGGCACCAGCAGCTCCGACCTGTCCCATCCCAGCAACCAGTTAGGCTCCGAAGGGTCAACGTCGTTCCCAAACACTGTATCACATTCAACCTCAGGAATGTTGAGTCAGCCGGTGAGGATATTCTCGAGTTGTGTGTGATTACACACCGTGAGGAGGAGAGGAGCGGGAAGGGCCAGCAGCCAGTGAGGTAGATTTTTTCGAAATCCCAGACGTAAATGCCTCAATACCTGGAAGTTCGGAAAGTCGTATTTGTGTAGATTCATCAAGAAGCGATGTGATGCCTCATCCTCAGAGGTAACGGCCCATAAGAAACCTACCACTCAAAAATCTACCTGTCTAGCGTACGCTAACTTACCTCCCACCTGCCTACCTTAACCTACCATCCACCTGCCATTCCTTACCTACCAATCCACCTTCCCGCCTTGCAGAGTGATGTTAGAACTCAACAATATTCATTTCCTGAAAGCATTAGAGCCTTAAGTAATATTATAATTGTTTTTTCTTCTCTTATCTTGAAGGTCCGCAGGATCCAGCCTGCCGTCTTTCTCCATGAGGTAACCGTTGTTTCACTGCGTTTGCTGAAGGTTAGGTCGTTAGACATTATCACTCCGAGGTCTTTCACATTACTCAATTGCTTTATGATAGCGTCTGTGTCAGTCCGGTATTTGATTGCTTCCTTTTCACCATACCAGAGGAGCTGAGACTTTAAGTGCAGTGAAAAGCATGTCGTTCTCAGTTGCCCAATTAAAGTCTTCGTTCATGTCTCTTTGTAGCCTTCCGACATCTACTGTTGATGTGATTCTCATACTTATTCTTGTATCAACCTACCATCCACCTCTTACCCTATCCTACCACCAACCTGTCCACCATAACCTACTATCCACCTACCCACCCCAACCTACCACCCACCTGCCCACCCCAAACTACCCACCCACCTCAATTCCCCCTTTAATCTATCCCCTTGTACCACTTATCATCCTCCCTCATCTCTCTGGGTCTCTCCTAGTCCCACGTCGACGGCATCACGACACACAAACACACGACATGTACGTTAACACAGACACCCCTCTCTGTTGTTCAGCTCCACCAAACATGACTCCCCATCACAAATCGACTGATTTGCAGCACCATTTCTCGTGTCTCAATAAAGGCCACAGGTAGGGGATATATATCAACGATCATATGGGAGACAGGGATGTACCGAAATACCATCGTTTTCGAGCTTTTCTTCTTCTGAGAATCAAAAACACCACCCACCCAACCCCAGGCAGGACCGTCCGAGAGGAGGCCGGCACACACGAGACGGCGGTGACAAACCAGTCTGAGTCCGTTATCCTGCTTATCAGATCCGAGAGCACGGGAGGACGAGTCCCGACGCCATGCTGCTGCCAACTCACACACAGGCAGGCAAGCAGGCTTTGATCCGTCGCACACCACCACCACCAAAATCAACCGAGTAGATAAGCAACGTAAGGCATGAAGAAGAAGAGGAGGAAGAAGGAGAAGAGGAGGAAGAGGAGGAGGAAGATGAAGAGAAAGGAGGAGGAGGAGGAGGAGGAGGAGGAGGAGGAAGACGCCACAGTCAGTGGTACCTAAGACCACGCCCGTTGAATCCCCTTGAGCACGACGGTACGATCTACAAGCACCAAGCTACGATCCATAAGCACCACGGTAAGATCCTTGAACAAGACGGTACATGACGGTACGATCCTTAAGCATGACGGTACGAAGTCTGGGTATGACCTACTAGCCTCTGACTTAACCCATACAAGTATCGTCAAACGTAAGGCAAACGTAACCGAAGAGGCGTTACGTCTTGCTCAAAGGCCGTATCATCAATCAATCCACTCCGACGCGGGACTGGAAGCGGCTGGAACGCTGGTCTTCAGCGCACCAGTACAGCCTCTGATACAGAAGAAGCCGTCGGGTAGAATTATCTCAAGAATGCGAGGAGTTTGAGGATGGGATAAAGTAAAGAAAGGACGAGTCTGACAGGGCTCGATATAGAAGCTGGAAGACGACAGCTGTGAAGATAACAACCAACGCTGAGTGTGTGAGAGTAAATGTGGATCAGATTGAGGGTCGAGCCAGACGTTGTGGTAAAGGAGACAGTCGATGTGGGACTAAAGGAAATGGGTGAATCTGATGGACTTATGCTGGAATTATTATCTTTTCCGTGTAGAAAGAGAACAGAATCTTCAAGAGCCAAACCAACGTATGGCTGGAAACCTGGAGGATAAAGGAAATGGGTGAATCTGATGGACTTTGCTGGAATATTATCTTTTCCGTGCAGAAAGAGAAGAGAATCTTCAAGAGCCAAACCATCGTATGGCTGGAAACCTGGAGGATACTGACAGAGGGCAAAGATGTTGTTGAGGTACGGGAACACGACGTTGGTGTGGAAGAATGGTAAAAAAAAAACACGGAGGAAATATGGAAAATGAAAATGGCTCGAAAAATTCCTGCTGATGTGTGATAAATACGGCGAGTGACGCCACCACACGAGTCTCCCCAGAAGGTATACAGAGACGCTGGTCTCCATGCCTGAGCAAACCTAACATTCGTCATGAGTCACAAAGTCTATACTGGCGACCATCTCCTTGTTTCCACTCAGATTACGGCTTGTCCCTCTCCTGTATCCAGAGTTCACCTCACATTTTTTGCGCCTCACATAAGCATTCCAAGGTCTGTGTATCAACCGATCTATAACAGTCACCGTTTTATAAGATCTTAAACTCTTCAAAACGTTTTTGCTCTTTCTTTTTGGGGGGTTTATACCGGTCGCATATTTCAAGCGCATGCGTTACTAGTAAGTAAAAAGAATTCATCAGCATATAAAACCTGTGATAAGAGAGTAGTTCTCAGCCTCTAACGGCTACCTGCGTTAAGGCGATAACTCCCCCACTAGTGACAATTTCCCTATAATGGTCACTGTTCAGGAGTGATAAATTCTATAAAAGGAGTTCACTTCTTTTAAATGTCATTTCATAAAGACAATCCTTTCCACGCAATCTTCTCTAGACAACTCTTTAACGTCAAATACTCCAGTCGGGGAGAGCCTTCCCTAGGTAGCTGCTGTCTAAAACCTACTGACACGGAGGGCGTGTATAAGATGGTTCCGGCCATCACATCAACACTCCTACGTCAGGAGGGTAGTACTTCCCTGGGGGCTGCTGCTGCTGCTGCTGCTGCTATGGCCAATGCCTGCTGACCTCTAGCTTAAAATTAAAAAAAAAAAAAGTCAATCACTACCCCTACGACATATGAGCACAGGATATTAGGATAAACATGAGAAAGAGAGAGAGAGAGAGAGAGAGAGAGAGTCTCGAGGGAGAGAAGGGCTTCCTCTCCCGTTCTCTTAATAGAGACGTTCGGCAGGCAGGCGAGGAGGAGGAGCAGCGCACCAGCACCAGCACCGCCGCCCCTGCCCAGGCCCAGGCCCCAGTCAGCCCCCCAGCAGGCTATGCAGGAATGGCTGCTATGCCGCAACACACACACGAACGCCCGGCCTCATACGCAACAAATGGCAAATAAACACATGCTTAGCGCTGGCTCAGGCACCGCTGCTGGCGTTTATGCGGAGTACCTCTCGGTGGTACTAGACACTCCGCCTCAGCATATAAGGCTGGCTGGAGGGATTCGAAGCCGGGTTGACTGGTGGTTTTTTTAAAGGACGATAATTCGTTCTAAGGATACACACTTTCTTTTTTTTTTTACAGCCAGCACGGCTGTGTGGATTGTTTTGCCGGTATGTGTATCTGTGGAGAGGGTATATATATATATATA
>JAYMFT010069475.1:0-46857 GCA_038088735.1 Panulirus argus
TCACACACACACACACACACACACACACACACACACACACACACACACACACAGCAACACGAGAGCAAGGGTTCTTCAGCTAATTCACAGGTTAACACAGCTTCAATACTTTTGTGTCCTTTAAAGACAGAGTCTTAAGTTTTTATGAGGGCTAAATGGCGAGGGGCGACGGAGGGTAGGAACACAGAGTGTATTACACCTGTCGTGCTACCCGGTGTAAACCCAGCTTCTACACCTGCTAAACGGAGACGATGGGACACAGATGTACGGGCTGGGGGAGGATGAGTGGTTGAAATCATTAATGATAATACCAGTGGTGGTGGTGGGACCATTATGGAGGAAGGGTGTGTGTGTGTGTGTGTGTGCGTGTGTAAAGGATACTACGCCTAAAGCGTTAATCGAAAACGCTTTAATCATGTTCTTGTAAGCGTAGCCCACCTGGCAGGATGCGGTAGTTATGCGGGCATGCATGCGGGCGGCGACCACCAACAGACAGGTTAACCAAAGGAGCAACGGTGCACCGAAATTTCAAAATGAGCGAAGCGGAAAAGAGGCGAGCCCCTGGAACTCACCCCAGACACATCAATCCAATATATCACTTCCCCTCCAGTGTACCTTGGCTGCCCCGAGATGAAATACTCGATAAAAAGTCGAGCAAGATTACTGCGCCGCCGTAAACACGAATATGTCAGTCACTCTTGGCGGCCTCTGGTGAGAGAGTTACGGCAGGGTCCTTCGGGGTGGACGTAATGCCAGCCATGGATGCTGACAGACGGGAGAGGCAGCACCGCATCTCTTCAGGCAGAGGGCTGACACTGGCAGCAAAGTACAATCAGCACCCGGTGGAATAGGGAAGAGACGGAGCCTTCAGGTACCACTCCTGCAGTAATATGCTGATGTGAGAGACTCGACTCGGAGTGTGGGAGGTGTAAAAAAAACTATAACACTGGCACATAAACATCCGTCAAAATGAGTGATCAACTAAATAATTTCCAAAACCTTATCCAGTAAATTACAAAAAATCAATGGAAAGAAAGAACTATACATGTGAACTTGTCTCCCTGCCTCAATCTTAATCATGCCCGACGTCTCTAAGATTAATACTTGTCCTGCTATGAACTTCAAGGTATTAACCGATGTCTTTTTAACACAAGGACGCCATCAATACGAACTGTGTTCACCGACGAAGGAAAACAATATATTTCCTTTCAAAAATTGACCACCAGCTTTCTCGTGGTGACTCATGTTTCAAGTTAGGAGCGGTGAGCTCACAAAGACGATGAATCAGTGAGTAATATCCAACTATAAATACTAAGCTCCGAGTAAAGCTAACCTTATACCGAAGCTGAACTTTAGACAAGTGGTGAACCCACGCGGAGAGTTAACATGACGCTCGCTCACCTAATTATATCACAGGTCCGATGACACTATTGGCTTTAAGCTGACGCAGTACATGAAAACCTTATACAAGGATCACTTGTGGCAAGGCTTAGGGGGGAGAGAAGGCGCCCTCCAGAAAGGCTATGAGCAACACGGGGGTCGCTTACTAACTAACCTTCGATATCTCGCACAGGAAATCCTACGAAACCGTTAGAAACAGAACGAGTAACGGGCTCAGCAGGGAGTCCTTTTGTGTTTGTTTGTTTGAGAGAAACCAACAGAAAAAGAGATGCAACGACGCATGCAAAAGAAAACACCAGACAGAAATACATGTAAGGAAAAACAGAGATGGTGGGAAGATGATGTCACACCCAGTCACACTCACATTGAAAACCTTTTCTTATCCATAAAAAAACCAAACATTATTTTGCATATTTTAATGTGATTCACAATTTTCAATTAAGATTTGTTTATGTTTCATATCTTCTCGTAAAATGCTAGAGCTAAATCCTTTCGTCTGAAGCTGGTGTTAAGATAAAATATACGCCGCAAGACTAAGGCGGCCGCAGAGTATCCTGCGAAGGATTCAGAGCGAAAACGCGCTGAGTTGGGGATGGATAAACTGTGGTCGCTTAGGATGAAGAACCCGTGAAAACCCCAGACAGACGAACGGACAAACATATGATTACCTCAATGGCGGCAAACGTTGCCATTTCGCTCCAAAAACAACCAAAATAAAATCCTCTACTGTGTCTCCGTAATGAGGGCTGTTACATCGTGGACAGTGAGTGAATGTTCTCTGACCACTAGTCAGATAAATATATTTAACGGACCGCCGCATCCAATGGCTGAATAGAGAGAAGACAGCAAAGCTTGGCGCCGAACCCAGACGTGGAGGAGGCCATCCCCCGTCACCCCCCGGAGTCGACGGACGGTATAGTTACACGCTCCGGCACAGCGCAAGATGAACAGGCTGTGGTATTTACTACTGCTGATGAAAGGTTCTTTTGAAGCCCCAAGCAGGATGTAAACACCAACCATGGAGTCAATAACGACCCCACAAAACGTTCCATTTACCTTGACGGCGGAGGAGCACAAACTGGGTGACGAGAAGGGGAAAAGGGTGAATATAACGCTCCATCCCCCAGCTCACGAGGGGAGGAAATCTTACGTGGTAGCGTATGTGGTACTCGACCTTGTGCGCCATCCGCCATCCACCACTCTTTCAGCCCAAGAGTAATCGCTCACCCTCTCACCTCGTTCTCCTTCTCCCTCCCTCCCTCCCTTCCCTCTACAGTCATCTCTCCTTCCTTTCTTCCTTCATCCTCTCCCCCTCCCTCCCTCCCTTCACCTGATAACGTCCCTATTAAGGAAAGGTGATCTAGCAGACCTATTAATCAGTCTGGTACGTCCTTAATGAATGGAAGGGCCAGTCATGTGGCTTGCTGACGCCGGGGGTGTGGGCAGGTATTATTCCTAGGGCGGTGCAGGTGATGAGCATCCACGTACAGGAGAGGTAGGTGAGGGAGGGACGGAGGAGAGGGTGGCACGTCAACCTGTGGTTGTGAGGGACCTTCTTTGCTCCCGCCAGCTGGGCACCAATTATCGCAAACTCTTAAATCATACGGCGGCGAATTTATGGCCTGATGACCGAGCCAGCGGGAACGGCCGACTGCTGGGGGAGGTGGAGGGCGGAAGAGAGAGGAGGGGGGGTTGGTCACTAGGATTGGACGAGAACAAACAGCAGATAGTGATGGTGGTGATGAGGGAGGCGGACGACGGAGAAAGGGTGTTGGTGTAGCGAAGTGATGGTGGGGTGGTGTGCACAACCGGGCCACCTCAGGTCCTGCCGGAGGCGCGGGACGTCGAGGGCGCCACCCACAGGTCCAGGTATGCACGGCAGGAGGGCATCGACTGAGGGATCACCACCTACACCCACTACGGTGGGAAGACACAAACATACACACGTACTCGACACTGGGGAAGGCAGATGTTCCTGTGGCAGAGGGCGTGGCGGGAGTCGACAGTACTGGCAGCAAAAACAAACAATGGCTGGCGTACAAGGAAAGGAACTGCGCCCCGCGCTATGGCCAGCAGCCGTCATCCGCACGTGGGTTTTGTGCAATTTTTTAGGGTCTGTGTAAATCCTAAGCCAATATCTCAGGTAGTGAGAGGCTGAGGAGCCCTGAGCTACTGTAGGGTAGCTCCTAGGAGCTACTGAGCACGGCAAATGTCGGGTTGGTCTCAATGCTGTCTGCCACAGACCGTCTCCAGAACTGTCTCTTGAATGCCACTCCGTCTCGGCGACTCGTTTCTACCCTCACATTTCGGTCTGACACCTAACCAAGCTTGACTCCTGTTCTGTCGATTGGTTAAACTATCTGTAGCTACAACCCGTAGATCTTAGACATTCCCACAACCAGACTGACAGGTACAACACACACACACACACACACACACACACACACACACCGAGAGAGAGAGGCGGTAACATCGGGAGACGCTGACAGTGCAGCCAGATGATGGACCACGGGCGTCAGGTGGGCCCGCCTCTGCCGCCCCAATATGGTCCAGTGTTTACTGTGCCAGCGGGGAGTGGGCGGGCTGGGGTGTGAAGACCATCCATAACCCGGTCACCTCCTGCTGCAATGACCTGCCTGATGTATGGGGCACCAGGCCCTCCACCACATCACAAATCCATCAGGAACCATACCGCCACCACCATACCGTTCCACCTGCCGCGGCTGAGGCTGTCGCCTGCAGTTCCGCCGGTCCTGAGGAACGAAGGACGATTTTTCCTGGAAACATCTCCCAAGGACTTCCTTAACCGTGCCAGCACCAGAGCCTCCACCTCCAGAAAGGGTCGTATATATATTACAGGAGTCCTATGGGTCTGGTTCAGGTTTCACCTTAAAATTTTACTAAGGGTTCGAAGGAAATAATCCTGTACCACTCTACGACTGCTGAAGGTCTGGTTCATTCGTCAGCCAGGCATTACCTGAGGCTTAAACTGAGGCTGTGTGGATCTTGATCCGTTCCTTGTGCGTATGTAAGTGGGACATGACAGAAGACAAGAGACGTTCAAACATCATGATTCTATTACTACTCCAAGTAAATGGGAGACGAAAGTAAGATCAACAGACGTATTTGAACATAACGATCCTATTCTTAGCTTAGCCTGATCGGCCCTTCTTTCATAACACCTGCCTCATTACACTCAATGGGGTAATTAAGCTGTGTCAACAAGAGATCACATACCCCCCCCCCTCCCAGCCGCACACTCAAACAATTAGTCTTCAGCCCACAAACACCATCACTTTACCCAAGCCAGTGTTTACCCACCCATCAAACCCCGCTCTTCCCATACGCATAATCAATTCCCGAACCGGATAATGGGATTTAGATTACGTCCGTGGTTGGGGGGTGCGGCTCTAGATACCAAAACCCATGTCCCTCTGGCATAATCCATGTCCTTCCAACGAAACCCATGTCACCTCCAACACAACCCATGTCACCTCCAACACAACCCATGTTACCTCCAACACAACCCATGTTACCTCCAACACAACCCATGTTAAATCCAACACAACCTATGTTAACTTCAACACAACCCATGTCATCTCCAACACAACCCATGTTACCTCCAACACAACCCATGTTACCTACAACACAACCCATGGCTCCTAGAAACAATCTGTGGCTCCAACACAACTCGTGACTCTCTATCAGAGCCCATAACTCTCTGAAATATCCTACACAACCTATGCTTCTACAACATGACCAATAACCCTCCAACACAACCACGAACCATGCAATACATTCCATAACCCTCAAACACAACCCTCCGGACTATTTAACATGTATTTCCTGTGCATTAAAACATGCGGGTTCGTAAAGTGAGAATGCGAGTGTATTACTGTCCATCGCGGCGGGACACGCCAGTAATGATGATGATGACATCACACGTTACTGTAGGGGAGCCAGAGCCGGGAACATCATAGCGACTCTCCCACTTGATGACTAGACTGGAGCGCCCCTGTGGCTGGAGTATCAACTCGACTGTCCATGTGACCTGGTCTGTCAAGGAAGGGGTGCCAGACGAGTCCGACTGGTCAAGTGACCCAGCTCATCAGATGACCCGACCTGTAGAAGTGAGGAGGAGCAGGTAAGTACGTCTGAGAGGACGCCTGACAACGCTCCTTCTGGTCTATACTCAGGCAGGTTACATAAGCGAGGACCTCAAGGAACCAGTCAAAAAAGACATATGAATTGTGTGTGTGTGTGTGTGCGCGCGGGCGGGCGGGCGGCCATCCGTGCGTGTGAGTGTAATATGTTCACATATAAAAGCGCGTCATGAACGCCTTCCGGAGAGTTTTTACGAGGTTGGCTGCGGCAGCAATGCACCTGGGAGGTGTACCGGGTGGAGTACAGAGAGACCCCTCCTCCCAACCACAACTCCCTGAGCAGTGAGCGATTTACATAAGACGAATATGGAAGGAAGGAAGGAAGGAAGGAAGCCGCGGGAGGACCCACCACCCTCCACTTTCTCAGGTAAACTGTTAGAAAATTTCCATTATCATTGTTGCTTTGCCTCCCTCCCTCCCTGACACATACACGTAACAGACGCAATGACAGCAACTTTGGTTGACAACTTTTATTGTGAAACATGGTGTGTGTGTGTGTGTGTGTGTGTGTGTTCTTAGCCACGCGTTCTTTTCCGGGAGTCTACAGCTTAAATCTCCTCAAGGATAAAAATAGTTTGTCTTACTGCTGCTGGCTTTAACATGTCTTTTCCTACCATGTGAAACACCTTATTTCAATTTCATATTCGTGTTTCATCAATTATCTATCATTTTTTTTACTACCTTACGTCTTTTCAATACTTCATCAAATTCCTGCTTGTCAAATTACCATACGCCCAACGAACAAACCCCAGTTATCGTTCCCTACAACCGAATACTTTTTTAATATCAAACTCGAGAGAATATTTGTGTGTATATCACCTCCATAAAACCTAAATGCATCACAGAACGACCCTACCGATCATGAAAAGCTTTCGTCGTAAAATTATGCAACTAACAACGTAACTGTAACGATACACTAAGCAAACAAAACGCCCGCAAGAACAGCTGCTGCCGACGGTTGCCGAGCGAACCATAAGTTTACAAATTTCATCACACTTCTGGACGTTACATCAGCTTCTGGATGTGTTGTACCTTGGTGCAACATGTGTTCATAATTTTCATCTAAAACTATCAACAAATGGTTAGTCAAACTCAACCAGCCTACAGTAACCAGTTGGGTAAACTCCAAAATAAAGAAGGAACTCCACGGTAACGAATGTTAAGTCGAAGCACAGTAAACTGTGTATAAACCAACGCGAAACAGAGGTGAATGCTGAGGAAACAGATGTCTAAAATTTAAGCAAATGACACTGAAAGAAAATATTAAGGATCACGGTTCGACAGAGTGCCATCCAATTTTCTTCCGTAACGCAATTTTAGTTGAAATTCAGCTAGGTTATGGAAAAGTATTGAACCCGAAATATTCGTTCTATTCACCGAATGGTACCGCGTAAAACACACGGAACAATATCCACTACGCAATGTAGAATATTGGAGTTTTGAGGTATGTTTTTGATGTGAGGTACTCTATCTTAACAACCTTCAGCTGTTGAGTCATTACAGCCAGCAGCATCATACACACGCTGCACAGGACCTGGCGATGTCGTGAGCACCAGCAGGAGATGAGAGGCGCAGCGTGGAGGCACGGAAGGTGTTTTACACTGTCCGAGTACTGTGCTGTACGGACGAATGCGAAAACACTCTGCAAAATGTCCAGCGGGGTCGCATTCGATACTGACATAAAAATTCATCGGAACACGGCTTCGTTCCACGGAATTCACCCCTGCACACCAGTCTTCTGGGGCAATATGGTCGCTATATAAGGAACAACGATGTAGTTTTTTTTTTCGGGGTGCGCGTGATGGCCGTCATCCCCTTCCCCCCTCCTCCTCCACCTCCTCTTCCCCAGCAACAGTAGGAGTCGCGGGTCACAGGGTACACGCCAACTCTCCCTCCCTCCCTCCCTTCCTCTCCCTCTCCTCCCCTTCCACACCCGTCACCTTCCTTCTCCTCCTCCTCCTCCTCCTGCTTTCTCTCCCCCTCCCATCAATTCTCCCGCCCCAGCGTGGGTCGCGCGTGGTTCGCATCACCTCTGGGACGACAAACACCCGCCCTGCCGTCCACTGACAACTCCCACCCTCACCCCCAGCAGCCCCGACAGTACTCCCGCGGTAGCTGTTGTCTGCTCCAGCCAGACTCCACTCCCCAGTTCTCCTGCCAGCTACTCCCCTCCACCGGGAGAGGCCGGCCGACTCGGAGCGTGGACACGCGAAACGTCGGTTGGTTCCGGTTCGACGGCTGTTTACATACGAGTCTGTGGGAGTAACTGTTCTCTGTGCGTGCGTGTGTTTGTATGGGTATGTGCTCTATGCGTGACCCATGAGCGACGACCAGGTGTTGACCGCGTCTATTTCCAACACGTGGATGTGTTTGTGCTGTGTGGAGGGGGGGAGGAGGGGGGGGGGAGGCGGCTGCTGCCTCACAGCGCCTCGCGTGTGTGTGTACGTGACCTGTGTGTGTTTATACTGGGCGTGTGTGTTTTTAATTTTCTATGCAAGTCTGTGTATTCTGTTCGCGAGCACGTGTGTGTATGAACTCTATGTATACATCGTCTGTGCATGTGAATCAGTATACATACATCCCGTGTGTGTCTGTGTCAAGCGTGTGTATGAGTTCTTAATAATATTTCTCACATGCTTTTATAAATTCTTTCTTGCAAACGTAAACTATCAGTCCTTCCTTCACGCGGCAGTTGCAATATCTCATCAAAACAATCATATCAAACAAAGAGCAACGAGGGTTGCGAGTTTACAAATCCATCAAGGGCTACTGTCAATCCCGTCATGTGAGCCATTTCTAAACAAACCGTAGCAAACGAGTCCTGCCCAGCAGCATCGCCCAGCGCCACTGTTCACACGGGGGGAGGGAACGTGACGGCTCGTCTGTCCGGCTCTTAGCACACGCGATAAATGAATAAAAAACCGTGTAATGTTGTTTATCCGAATACGTTAAAGCCACTACCTCCCTCCTACCACACTCGCTGCATCCCTGTCACTCACTCACTCACTCACTCATTGTCTCACGCTTACTCGCTGAGTCCCTCTCACACACTCACTTCCTGATTCCCTCACTCACTGCCCGTGACACACACACACACACACTCCTCAATTGCATATATCTAGCTGGTCCAGAGGCAACACGTCCCAACCGTGAGCCACGACTGGTGTACCTGGATCCGTTGAGTCCATCATCTTCCCTACAGTGTTCAAGGGTCCACCCACACCCCTGCTCTGCCCTGCCATGTCCCTACCACACCTGTGTTGGCACAACCAACCACACAGGCGTCACATTTTACTAACAAAGACCAAATCAGCCGTACATTATTCAGTAAGACAACACACTCGACGTCCGTTTGAGAGCTTGTCATTACCCGTGGCTGACTTAGTCAGCATGAGACCGACCCTGCAAAGGCAGACTCCCAACTAGGGTTAAGTTCCACTTTTCAAGACGTGAAGGGTGACGGACAGGGAGTCTGAAGCGTCCACACTTTATGCAAAATTTTTTACTAAAAGAAGCGAAAAAAAAAATGTACTTAAAAATCACTCTATAAAAATGCATGAGGATAATCCACAGGGATTCTGAAATTTTGCGTCGTGTTGCAATCACATTCGTGTCTCTAAACCCGTACGGTCTCCCACGCACAGGGCAGTACACACTAAACTCCAGCCACACCCACAGCGACATCCACACTCCCACTACATCCACAGCCACACCCACAGGCACAGAGACAGTCAGGTCACACACCTCCCATGGTCAGGCAGGTACATAAAGTCCAGCCAACATAACATTACATGTAATATGGCCATAAAGAGCAGTCTACTACCCCAAGCCCCGCCAGAGCTGGCCTGGATCAATGTAATGTCCACGGGGGTTTCCTCCTTCCTCTCCCCCCCCCCCCAGTTCACAGGAGCCCCATTACCCCGTCCCTAAAATGTTCAATAATGTACTGCGGCCAAAATGTAATAAGGTACATGCCACCACCGTCCCCCGCGCCATCCCGGAAACTCAATATTACATGAGAACGCTGGCTGCATTATTACCAAGACTCAGGAAGTAAATTACAGCAACATAGAGATAAAAATGTGATTTAGAAAAGGAAATAACAAGTTAACCCAAGTGAAAAGAACGTCGAGGAATTACAATGAGGGAGCCCGGAGCAACAGTGTCACCAGACACACGCTCAACGGGGCAGCGGAAGACGACAGACCTTCACTGACGCCCGGGGAGAGAAGGAGAGAGAGAGGAGGGAGAAGGGGGAGAACATGCGGGGTATTTATTTGCGAATATCATTATTGTGTTGAGGGAGGAATCTGACACTTCAGTTGCCACCAGATATATTTACATGTCTCTGGTAACTCGAATCTAGCCCGGTTTCTTATCGTGTTGTCCAGTTTCTTTAAATTCCTACCTACTTCAAGGAACTAATCGATATTTCGATTGAATATAAATCACCTACGCTTGCTTGGTAGTGGTGCACACTCTAATCTACGTCTGCCATGTGCTGTAAATGGTCTTCTAAACATCGTGTCAATGAACTTTAAGGTAATTTTTGACCCCAGCCAGTTCATATCTTACTTCCTGTATAATTCTGCTAATGTAGTGTTGCGCTGACAGGTTCGGTACAATGTAAACCCCTTTCATTCGTAACTTCCTGTAGCCTGACTGCAATATAATAGTGATTCGATGGCTTCATTTGAGTGTATCTCTTCAACTGGCCGGGATAAATTTCAAGAACCACGCATTAAATGGAAACTGGGAACAGTCTAGTTGTCTTTGTGGGTTGTTGCACTCCTGACAACAACACCTTCCTCCCCCAGTGGGTCAAGTCCAAGCGAGTCCTTTAAAAAGATCAGGAATAACAGTCGTCCTATGACTGATCCTATGCCCTGTGGGACAATAAATGCTCACTTTAATCTGTGAAACCAACTCGAACATATCATCTTTTCCCTTCCTGAGGTAACAGTGTTTGTGTATGTTTAGTCGAAAACATGAAAACAAATAAAAACACAGAAAAGATAAACACAAAGGCCCAAGAGCGACGCCATGAATAAGACTAAATCCACCAGAGACACAGCAAGAGGAGGGAGGGAATGCCAGCGACTTAGGGAGAGGGAGACGGGGGCCCAGAAATGCCTCCGACGAGGTACACACCACGCAGTACCAGATGGTAATGGACGCAGGGTCGAGTGACTGCGTAGCGGCAAACCCACTGGGAGTACCCGACCCACGAGACAAAGGAAGGATGACGATCGCGCGAAAAAGGACGATTATAAATCTAAAAAGGAGAGAGAGAGATGGAGCGGCAGGAGATCTAAGAGGCAGAAGCGAGGAGGAAGAAGTGAGAGGAATACTGAAGAACACTGGGAAGCCTGAGTAGAGAAGGCCTTATGGCGTAAAACGAGGTCATCCGCTGGAGGTCAGTAAGAACATCCTGAATTTCCAATCTAAAACTATTTTGGAAAAAGAAAACGAGGAAAGGGAGACAGACTCATAAGGCAGTGGGTGAATATAATAACGTCAGAGGAGAAATTATTAAGAACAGCTGACGTAAGAGAGACGGAGGAAGAGGGAAATAGGAAGGCAAGTGGGGGAGAGAATGGGGAAAGAGTGATGATGACGCAGGAATACGAAGGGGAACTTCTAGGGGTCGAGGAGAAGAGGGGAGAAGACGAGAGGAGAGGGGAGAAGACGAAGGGATACAGCAGGAAGAGGGAAGCATGACTCACTGGGAAGCCCAGTAATGGCTGGTTCATCGATTGCCGTCAGCCTCTCCGACACTCCTCGCCCTCACAAAGGACACTTGCACCTCCACCCTTGTGGCTGGTCCGGTTAATGATCCCAGCCTCACGAAAAGACCACGCAAACACACCTGTCATGTGTATAACCCTTGGAGGAGGATGAGCCGGTGATGAGTAGAGCAGTTTGATGGTCGCGGACTCAAATCAGAAAACATCTTACAAACGCGGACTCGGTCCTAGATTCGAATACCGATTACCTTTATTCTTTGCAACAACAAGAACTGCCCGCCAGCTCTCAGAATGACGGATTTTATGCAACATTACCGGAGGAAACCTCCGGAATGGATTACAAAATGGTCTCAAACATAAATTCCATTGCGGATTCAGCGTGTCACCCTAAGAAAAAAACTCAAATAACATGGCCGAGAGATTTGATGACCAACGGAAGATGCGAGAGAATCGCAAAATGCGACACACTGATTCTACTGAAGGCAGACGCGGAGGATGACAAGTTCGTGGACAGAACTTGAAACAGTGTGTGGCGAACGTTGGCCTGACAGACATCTACATCACTAACTGGTGCTGAAGGAGGAGGAGGATAAGAGGCAACAAGTACAGCCACCACTGGCTGCCCACAACAATGCAGTGACTGTTGGGGAAAAAGGGAAAATCTTTTCAAAACGATGACAGACCTGCCATAAATATCGTCAGAAGACAATCTTGGTACATTCCATACATACATCTGATCACAACACGCGAGGTAATGAAGATCAATACAGTGTGGATCGTGAGAAAAAAAAATTAAGCGTATTCTGCCATCAAGAGGTGGAAATTCTTCCCTCTCTGTCTGAAGACATGTGACGTAGTCACCGATAAATCAAATCCAAACTTCTTAAAATCACACAGAATCGGAGGGCCAGAGACCCACAACACTAGATGCATATCTGGTACAACACTTTGAAAACCAAATCCTATCAGTTTTCTTCATTGTATCCCGGGTAACGAGGGAGCGGTAGGAGTTAGGCACATGACAGGACGCGAGCTGATCACGATGGTCACTGTCATCTCAATACTGGTGATGAGGAAAAAAAAAATAACAATCACGTTGAAGGGAAAATTCGTTTCTGGAAACACATGACCACAGATGACGAAGGAGAGTCCACCACAGCTCTAACTCGACGTTAAGTGACGATAATCATGACAGATCAGTAATCATAACTATGTTTACCTACATCATGGTTATAAGTAGCACTGTAAATGACTTTTCCCCAAGTGTTTGGTGTCACGTGAGTGAGTGAGACATTTCTCACTGGTTATGTTAACTGGTCCTCGGATCAATAACTTCACAGTGTGGGAACTGACACAGCACTACAGCCGGAGACCTGATCCCACACTCCTCCCTCCAGCCTCAACCTTGTGCCACCGTCAGAACGGCCCTTCATCCTCCAGCCTCTTGCGTTGTTTCAAATGTCCAAAGTTTGGCCCTGGCGGTTGTATATGTGCCTTTGTTTCCTCTGAGGCTCCTACCAGGGGGGACCAGGGTATCTTCTTGTTATCCAACCCAGAACATCCGGACTGTAACATAACACACCCTTGTAAAGCCCTCGCCCTTGTAACGCCCTCACTGTTGTAGCGTCCTCACCACAGCAGAAACCCTCACCCTTTAAAACACCCTCACCCCATTAACACCCTCGTCCTCGTAATGCCCTTCCCAACCCGGCTATCCAGGCCTATGACAACACATCCCCAGACAATCCATCCATCATCATCTCATCCTCCGACCAACCATCCATCCTCAGCCTTCACGCATCAGGACGTCCTCTCGCCAGTGGTCATTCATCCAATCCATCTATCGGGCAACCCTCGGCAACATTTTTGCGCATCTTGGCTATCCTCCCCCCCTCTTCCCCTGCCCCCATTAGAGACCTTTTCGTTGATTGGTTGCCTGATGAGAAATTGATGAGCTACCTCCATGGATGGCCCACTGGTGCCAGTCGATAAGTTCTTTAATTATTCGGGAGAAAAAGTGGGGGAAAGTTGGGGTGGTGGGGTGGGGGGCGGCTTGGGTGGAGGCTGTGCAGGCTGTGTGACGAGGGATCCCCGGCAGGGTGGGGGGGTGGGGGTTGTGGAGGGTGACGGAGACTCTAGGGGACGATGTGGGTGTAGGAGGAGGTAGGCTGAAAAGTTAGGACACGGACGTTGATGGTGGTGGAGGTAGAGTGTTGGTGATGGTGATGGCGGCATCAGAGGAGGGTTATGAGAGCCTGCGGGAGAGTGATTGCGACAGCAGGGGGAGCCTACCACTTGTATGCCTGAGGTATATGAATAAGGCAACAATAATACAATACCAATAGACCACTAGTACAATCTATTACAGCTGCACCGTGCACACACACACCACACTTCAATACAGTTACACAATACACACTCACACCACACTTTAATACAGCTATACCATACAAGAACACATACACCACACTTTAATACAGCTACGCCATACACACATTTTAACATTCTACAACAGTTTTCTATTTCCCCCACTCTACTTTCCCTGTCGATCCCCTCCAAACCCATCAAACAACCCATCAAAAAGTTGGTGGAGTGGCTGCAGGCATACTGGCACCACAGCTGGCGGCCAACCGTAGTCACTGGTAGAGTGTGAGGTGCTGGCAAGGCGCTAGTGGCAGCGGTGGAACTAGGAGGGTGGAAGGTGGAGGATGAGTTCTTTGCTTAACACAGAGTCACACACAGAGGAAACCTCTCCCGCCCTCACCACTCGAGTGAGGTAAACTTAGCTAACGAGAGGATGGAGACGGGCAGCTTCTTCGACAGCGCTTCTGATGGACTCGCAAACACCTTCCCACATGGTCCCCATGAGCTCTTGCGTATATTTGACGGTGTGTTTCTCCAGCCTCATCTCTCAAAGGTTAACCTTCAACTCCCGTGAACACTTATGCATTGCTTTAAATCACCAAGAACTCTAAAGGCCCCGATATCGACCTTGAAGGATTGCGGTGCTCATTATAAATAGCGAGACATCTGATCAAGAGGTGACGTGGGGGATTTTTTCCCGCTAAGTTGACAAGATAAGGTAAAACGGCAGGGTAGCAGCCTCGGCCTCCGTGACACAGCGCAGTATGCAGAGGTGGCCTGGGTGATGGAGGGGTAAGATACGGAAGGAGGGGAGAGAGGGGAGACCCAAGGAAAATACCAATAAAAACTGCGAGTTGTCAATACGTAGGGTGAGTGACGTCAGATGGGGAGGGAGAGGGGTTGGTCCCTTGGAACACCCTCGAGCTGATTACCACGGTTTGCCTCTGATTGGACAAGCTGGAGGATCCGAGGGGAACACCACGGGAGGGGAGCCCACAGGGAACCACGAGGGGAGACGCCAGGGGTAAAAGGGGTACGAGGAAATGAGGGCAAAGGACGAGAAGACAGAGACAGAGGGGAATGGCTGAGGGGAGACAGTGGTGAGACTAAGTACAGACCAGCGGGGAGGTGAGGCCGAGTTTACTGGTCTGGAGAGAGGGGAGCAGAGGGGAGATGAGGGCAGATGGGACACAGGAGGACACGACCCCTGGAGGGGACATATAGTCCGGAAGGACTCCACGACAGATCGCTGGTAAGACCTAGGGTCAGGAATAGCAACAACTGCACACACACACACACACACACACACACACACTATCAACAACAAAACATCGATCGTATTTAAGGCTTACAAAGGAGGGAGAGGCAACAAAAGCACGCTAACTATACCAGGATAAACGAGCGACCCCCGGGATTATAATTCCAATCCCGGAGTTTCCTGTTCCGGAAAATTCCTGCCTAACAACAGTATGCAAATCCTGGCAGGAGAGCCCCCTATGATCCGGCAAAATCCCCGTATGAAAAAAATCACGGTGGGCGTGGCTGACTGGAAGAGGCCGTTAGTGTAAACGAGGCGGAGCATGACGGATGGCGAGGAGGGGGAAGGGTGAGGGGGGGGGGACGCGGAGGGAAGGGTGGAGGGAGCGCCGGAGGACTAGGGAGGTACTCCATCAAGCAGGGGAAGACGCGATGGGCGAGAGCGCACGAGCAGCGGGTCAGCAGCTGTGTCCTTCAGGAGCGGAGGGCGGAGAAAACAGCTATCTTGCCACAGATGTGAGGCCTGACCTCCCTCCCCTGACCGTCACCTTCACCTTGCCACCTTCCTCCCTCTTCCGTCACCTTCACCTTGTCATATCCCTGTACTAAGAGCTGCGTCACGACCGGAGAGAGAGAGCCCCCATGTGCCGGTAGGAGTGAACGTCAGCCCCCTGGACAAAACGATAACGCTAGCGAGAGTTACCGAAGGCTGACGAATGGGATACTTTCCACCCTACTGCTGTCAGCCATGTAACTGACTCCCCCCTTAATGACAGCTTCCTTATGGGGAATCATTAATCTAAAGAACCGCCAATACAAAACCACATTATTAAGAGTCATTTATCAATAGACCCAAATAACTGCTCGAACTAGCCTGACTAGAGCAGCCACCGACACCCTAAATAATTAGAATCCATTCATCGCTACAGTCGACCAATGAGAACAACTCCAGACAGAAGGAGGACCTTTGTTACGAACCCAGGCAACACACTCACCCATTTCCTCACATGACGTATTCAATCAACGTGGTAGGCACAGTCCGATTGATCAGGCTGACTATCGCAATCAAATATCCGGTGCCGGGGAGGGAGGGAGGGAGGGAGACAATGGTATGGGGAAGGAGGAAACGGATTTAGATGGCGGACCCCACACTACGGGACAAGGGGATGGGGGAGACGGAAGGGGCACACACCACAGACGTACGTTGGGAGATAAGGAAGTTGGTTGTCGACACAAATACTGACGCGCGCGTGATGCGATGTCCCTCCAGTGATCCTGGATGTGTGTTTACACTTGGCATGTCAGGAGGGACACCCCTCACCCCCCCCTCCACACCCCACCAAGCCTCCTGTTCGCTAGACCATGTATCCTGCAGGACTTTATGGCTGTCGGCTGGACCCCTGCCTGCCATACGCTCGGACATTTCATCATGAAAATGTATAAAATTAAAATGAGACAATAGACCTTGGCTGAGCAGCAGTGCGCGCGATAGGCAGATGCAAGCAAGAGAGGGGAGGCAGCACCGACGGGTGACGACATGAAAAGGAGGAAATGCCAAAAATAATTGATTAAACGGAGAGAACAGATGAACAGCAGCAGAGGAGGAAGTGAAATGTGGCGGACTGTCTCGGCGGAGACGGCACGACAGAAGTAACACACGAGTAAGGAAGTAGAGACTGAAGCCACACAAGGGGGAGTATGAGGTGTCGCTGGGAGAGGGCGGGTGGAAGCAGGTGAGGTGGGTATCTGGTCCAGGGCAGAGGAGGAGGAGGAGGAGGAGGAGCAGCAGCAGCGCAACAGACCCGCTCACATGCCAGGAGGTTACTCGTCAGTGTGGGGAGCTGTAGGCCAGGCCCTCCGTTAATCCACTGGACTGGCTCCATCTTCACTGAAACTGACCCTTCCTCGTCTCCCGAGTCTTCAGAACCCGGGTAGGGGGGGAGAGAACACCCGGGGGTGTTTATCAATCCGTCTTGGAGAACAGACTGCAGTACTGACGCAGGGGTGTTGCAGGTATTACACCCCCTAGAAACACACCAGTCGTCCAAGACCACAAGACCAAGAGGTCAGACATCAGCCATCAAACCCGCATGAAGTCAACCGGCAACCAACCCACAAGATCCACACAGCAACCAGAAGCCTCCCCCCCCTCCCCCCCTTCCCAACCACCAGGGGGAAGGGGAAGGAGGAGGAGGAGGCCTGGCAGTCGGTAATGGCTGGGGAGCCGCCCGTAATTACCTGGTTCACTGGAGAAAGAAAACGCCAAACCAGATCACCATTCATTACTTACCTGAAAAATACAATCAACACGCCATCCTCACCTGGCCTGACCACTTCCGTAAACAATCACCCTTCGCACCACACACACACACACACACACAACACACCCGTCTTCTGCCCCAACAACTCTGTTCACTGCATCGTACAACCTACAACACAATCATCCACGTTTTACATTAACGATACATCATCTGATCACACACGAGACCACGTCCATTATAACCTCCGAGACTTGATTATTTAAACGACGTCGATATCAGAATCACTCCAGTATGTGAGAGACTCTGGAACTAAACATTGTGTAGACCTGACGTGTACGCAGTGATGTAAATACAGCCTGTGACCCAAGGCTTGGGTAGGAGGAGGAGAAAATAAGGAGAGAGGAAGGAAGAAAAAAAACAGGAAATTGGACAGAGGAAAGAGACAGAGCAAAATAAGAAGGAAAACGTGGTTCTTGGAAAATCATATATACCGCCAGTGAGGAACCACCGTCCGCTCGGACCCACAGGGCCATCCATCCGATCCCAAATATTACAGATCACTGCATTTGTTTGGGTTGACCACCTTACTCCTCCTGGCCAACAGGATCATACCACGATCTGTTACGACACGAGACCCATAATAGTGACATGCAGCATCAAGTACTGTCATCTTTTAAGATCTAAAGGTATATTTGTGGGCAAAAAATGCAAAATAATGTCATTTTGGAGCGTAAAGGCATCGTGATTCAAAGTATCGAACGATACTATATTTTCCAGTGCAACTATCATTGTGGTCCAAAGTATCATAAGATACTCTCTTTCCTGAAACTGAAACCAATTCATGGTTCCCATTGTGATACTTTCCAACCTCTTATAACATGAAACCACATCTCTGAAGTTTCAATCAAATCTTAATCGGTAATATACCAAAATGCAGCCCTATAATACTGGCTCTTCTACCACATTCCCGGCGAGAATATCATAAAATCCTACAGGATCGGAGCCATAAGCTGGGTTCAGAGTATCATGCAATCCTACCGCTTAGGATATGAGACTACACTACTGAGTTGCCGTTTCACACAAGCGTTTCTGAAACACGTTTCTAACGAACAGTTTCCGAGGAACTCATGTCTTATGGTGTGAAACACAGAATTTCTACTGGACAGTAGAGTCTGACGAGGTCATCTGATAGAACTTTGGCCTTCTGATGAGAGATCCTTCGGTCTCTACCAAACAATGTGTGTCTTACGAGCTGTTATCACACATCAGGTAAGTAGCATCAATCAATTTCTTTTCTCTTAAGGATGTGAGAAAGAGTTTTGAGTAGATCTATCTGTCTCCCTCACAGGATGTAAAGTAACAAACTTCCTGACTCAGAGACGCAAGTCCTTCATGAGCAGGTTCTCCTGTTCTCAGACTTGCCTGGCAATAATATACAGCACCGTGACTCATTACATTATAAATTCTATTAAAGGAAAGTCCTCAAACACAGTAATGTACGGAAAAAAAGAGTAATTTGGCTCGAGAGAGGTGATTGAGTCAGGCGAGCGAGACACCTGTGTTGCCATTCGCGAGGCCCAGGTGTGGGAACACGCCTCAAATACCACTTGTAATTTCAATAATTTCTCCTGCCACAATTTCAGGAGGTCCAAGTCAGCAGCAATCTCGGGCCATTCCTCACACACTAACTTCTACATCTCATCCTGGGTGAATTACCTACATTACTTCGATATTTTCCTTTACCCCGAAAAATAATTTTCCTTTCCTGCTGGCAGCGTGAGAAGAGACAGAAAATGACCTCTCTCTCTCTAGCGATTGACACAAAAAATTTTGAAACCTCACATGCAATATATATATATATATATATATATATATATATACTTTAATATTTTTCATACAGACAAGGTCCCTCGACATGAAGAACACAATTTCTAAACGTCATTTTCCCGCCAATTATACGATTTATGTCGCCTTGGCAGCAGATATTGCAATATTATCTACTCGTCTCAGGAAAATGTATACCTGTTGTTTCATCATCATTATCACCATCTGTCACTATTACCTTTATTACAATTACCATCAATGTCGGTAGTTTCATTAATTCTCAGTGAGGTAGACGTGAGACAAGGGGCAGGGGTGCTACCTTCCCCAGCTGCTGGTGCTACGTCGACCCCCAGTATCATCCTGGTCCGCGATGGTAGCCACTGGTACCAAGACTTCAATGTTCCCAGGTGCGCACGTCATTAAATTCCGAATCTGAATAGGAAGTGGTACACAGAAATTAACCCCTAATTCACAGTCTCAGGTTCAGCACTGACCGAGCGTTCTCACTGTACCCAGACAGAGAACCAGGGTCGGACTTCTGGAGAGCAGGAGATCCTGTTTATCTTCTCTAATCCCACTTTTTTTTTTAAATCAGGACCCAACGATACCTTTAGCAAGTGTCATCCACTAACCTCACAAGGAAAAATAATAATCAGCAAATAAGAATATACATCTTAAATGTACATATACGACAAACTGACCACGAGAAAGACTCCGATTCAGACTGCAAATTCTGAACGCAGAAAACTAGCAGCTGCTAAAGTCTTCCTGTGACGGTACAATATTTAAACAGTTGCCCCAACAGTAGCCATCACCCACCACTACTACTTCTTCTTTCTCGTCAGAATGTCGCGAGCAGAAAACACTCACACGATGCACGAGGAAAAAAACAAACCTGAAGCAGGAGTGCACAGGAATCAATCCTCTCTTGGCCATTTTCCTTGCCTCTAGAGTGAGGTAAATGAAGAAGTGAGGAAGGCAGACAACAGGTCCTTTCTCCTGCAGGAGTGAGGACCTGCAACACGCTGCCTGTCTTCCTCACTCCCTTCATCACTTTCCCACAACTCTCCTCCCCTTGCCTCACGCCTCCCTCTCACATATCCGCATTCTCCTCACAGCTTGAGCCCCTCCTTCCCATCCCACACTATCCCTTCCCACCCCACACCCTTTGTCATCTAATATTACTCCACCTAACCCATCTCAGCTCCACTGCTCACCCGACAACGGCCATATCCTCTCGCATCCTCCTCCCTCTCCAAGCACATCACCCACCTCGATCCATGACCCCAAGTTCCCCAACCCCTGGCCAGGTGTGTGGGTGGGGAGGTTGGATGTCCCCCCCCCCTCACACAATCACCTCCCAGACGCCTGCAGATGATGTCCCGCGGGATGCCCAGGGATGCTAGTGGGGGAAATGATGTCACGTCCTTGCAACTTACGCTGGTATTGCACATATTCTCTAACAACCTCCATGCTCCGTGGAAGACGAGACGCTGCAAGTTATGGTCTTCAAGAGATGCTATGCTCCCAGAAGCTCCACGCCACCTGCGTGAAACCCGCCCCCTGGCAACGCTCCGACAGCCCAGTGCTTCCATCTGAAGCCTCACTCGGCCCTCTCTCTCCCCCCCGCCCAGCCTGAGACGATCCTCCACTCTGAACCAAGATTGAAAACTCCAGCAAGTTTCCCTTGTCTTCCCGTAAATGAGGCATTTGGTATTTCCCTCGAAGATTCAGCGGTCTGGCCGAGGAAACATCTCCGACGTTTTATGAAAAAAAAAAACAATGCTTCCACATTGGTCACACACATGTCTGTCTTCATACAAACGACACATCTCCGCGGTACGACATATGACGTATCTCCGGATAAGTGAGGGAGAGATTCTTATTCTCCTGGCAGTGACGAGAGACCTGCAAAACTCTTTAGGTCGAGTTATGGTTTCTCAAGGCTGGCGCTAAGCGTTACCACACTGGTCAAAGGTTAATAAGTATCGGTCAAGAAGCAAAAAACAGTGTCATACAGAAGACGTGATGAGGTCGTAGAGTGATCTGCACGAGTCTAGCCTCCTCCGTCTCGGGACACGGGCGTGCTCACGGCCCACAAGGTCAAGGTAACCATGTAAGGTCAGAGGTCAGGGGTCTAGTCGTGTCGTGCAGCCAAGTTACACCCTAAATGATTTTGTGGTAAGACCGGCCGAGGCCTGGCATCCTTTGTGGCCGAGTTGTGGCGCGGACGAGAAAAAGGCCAGGGCTTGGCCTGCCAGCCTGGTCAACTAACACTGCAGCGTCCGCATGAAATACGTCCCCTTCTGGCTGGAAGAAGTCTGGCGGACCGAACAGCCTGGAGAAGCCCGGCTTCGTGGGGCAGTAGGAGGTGGAGCACGGCTAAAAGTCTGGTGGTGGACTGAACATCCTGGATCTGCACTAGAGACGCAAGCAATATTCAGCTGGTAATGTGGAAGTAATGGGTAAGAAAACCCACATAAAATCTGGGAGGAAACCATAAAGTATCAATCTTCCGGTCGTCTGGATCATGGTAAAGTTACGAGGAACCTAAACACACCAACATCTCTTGTTATATATATAAACACGTTTGTTCTCAGACTCTGTCGGTACGTCTTGGATGACCCGGCCCGATTCGAGATAAGGGGGTCCGAGGAAGGCCCCCTACTGACCTCTGTGACCTTGTCTAAGGTTTCCATTGGAAAGGGAAGGATGTGAGGGGGAGGGGTTGGGGGAGGGGGACCGGGGATAGTATAACGGGCAGTGGTGCCGCAAGCGGCAGCTTCTGCTGCGGCTGCGGCGCTCTGCATGAGCAGTGGCGGGAGAGTGGGCGGGAGACGGACGGCGCGGGCCGGTGGGAGGGGGACGCGGTGTAGCGAGAGAAAGGGAAGACGGGCAACACAATGAAAATGGGAAGGAAACAAACAATATCAGCGAATTATCATAGAAAAAGGGATGCACATGTGTATACCATACGTACCTCACCACTGTCCCGGGGGTCTTTACCTCAACAGCTCGTGCAAGACCTATCTCATGTGTTACTCTTCCGCTCAGTCAGGCTACTGGAAGCCGCCGACAGCGGGCCTATATCACGCTGAAGACCACGAGCCGAAGGCTCGTCATACAAAGCTATAAACTAAATACATCGTGAGGGCGCACCTCCAATAATAACTGGGCGGGTGAGTGCCACACACCTGGCCCACCACAGGGGACTCTGACGGCTGGGAGAGGAGGAGGAGGAGGAGACGACGACAGCCGGCCAGACGTGAAGACGGATTGATTACTGGCGGAGCGTCTGAAGGTCGTCCGTCCCCCGTCTGTAGCCGATCGAACGGTAAGAGCCAAGCCAAATGGAGGTGCGGTCGGTGTTGGTTGTCAGGAAGGTCGCGGGCACGGAAGAGGAGGAGGAGGAGGTCAGCCGGCAGCTGCAGGTCACGCACACGCCACTTGCATAAGCCACCCCGATGATATGAACCCATCCACCCACACTATCATGGAACTGGTCTTCCTATGTTTATCTAGGATTCAGAGCCTTTAAATCAAATCAAATTAGTCAGCAACACTCTGAATCACCTTTATATTAAACCTCTCGACCATTTCTTTCCTAAAAGGAGTTAACGACCGCCAAACAAGACGTCATGAAAAACAACTTAACCATGAGGGTGGTACCCCCACTGCCCCAGGATGATGATGGACTCGTTCATATAATGATGGCATATATTAATAATGATCGAGAAAATAATTGATATAATGATACTGACCAATATTCTATTCCGAGACTGGAGATGATAATGACGCTGCCATTGCCTCTGACAGATGGGATAACTATGACATATGTATATATATATATACAGTGCCGGAGCTAAGGCCACCCTGCAGCGCGCGGGTGGTCCATCGTGTGCCTGTCACTGGCACGGCTGATTACTGTGGCGATAACACAAGGTAGCGGTCGTAAGGAGCGCTGGTCCAATGGCCACGATAACGAAGATGATCACCGGTAACCTAGGACACCCACTGACAGCCCCGAGGATGATAACAGACCACGATGGTTACGGGTGACGGAAGGGAGACGAGGCACTGCCCTCACTACGCAATCAACACCAACGGCACTGACCATGGACACGGCAGCATCCCACGGCCCTCTGGGGAACTCATGCCACACTGACCTGAAGGATGTCCCCGCCGTGATGTCCTCACCCTGGACGGGACACCGCCATCAAGGTCGGGCTCCACACCACAAAATACTCACCTGCAAATGAAAATACACATGTTAGAATCCAGTTGGAATGCAATATTCTGACACACCTTATACTTGTACATTTTCTTGCGTGAGGATTGGCTCCCTCGTGTTCAGAAAGAGGAGGAGGAAGATGTCGTGGTGGTGGTGGTGGTGGTGGAGGTGGTGTTAGTGGGGATGAATGCAACTGTGGTGGTTGTGGCAGAAGGCAGATAACACATATAACAATAAAGATAGCACATATAAAAAAGACACGCCCAAATAATTAACAAAAGGGGGAATGAAAATATTTCTGAAGGTGTTGCGATTATGCAACATTCGGGGAATGGTGGCCCCCGACACGTCTGAAACTAAGACTTCGAAATCCTTTAAGAGAAAATGAAACATTTTCATGAAAATATGAATCAAGATGCCAGCGACGTCTGGCAAAGAGACATACTGACACCAAGATCAACACCCATGATTCCGAAAGTACTACTGATCTCTGTGGTTACTGATCACGTAGCGGTTAGCAGAAATTTAATCCAACAACAGCCAACCAGAATACAACAACGCCCGCGTGCACCAGTGACGCCACGCGACGCGTCGGGACGGTGAGGGAGGGGAAATTACTGCCATCCCATCCGCGCAGGAGGGCAGTCAGGAGAGTCTAGTAACAGGAACCCTAACTAACGTGGTCCAGTACAGCCAAGACCCGCCAGCCTGACTACCAGCGGATGTACAGCAAGACCCACTACCGTAGGCCAAGGTACAGTTACGACAAAAAAAGGTCAGGAGAAAAAAAAAAAAAAAACTGTTGGGGGCGTGAGTCAGCGACGGCGTCAGCGCCCGCATGAAGGAGGGAGTCAGCAGTCAACAGTAGCGGTAGCGGCCGGCCGGCCCCCTGTTACCGCTGACACTTGACTAATGGAGCTTTTTATAGCGAGCGACCGCGCGCGTCAATGGTTGATACGGCCGCCTCAACCGTCCGTCTCTCCTCTCTGGAAAGGAATGGTTCGCTCTCCACCGCCCAGCGGCGGCGGGGGTGTCTCATGACCCACTGACGATATCGCAGTGGGTTAAATTGGCCATTTCGCAAAGCCCAAACAAAGCCACAATGAACAGAGACGAGGCTTTCTTCCCAGAGTCAACTGTAGGGAAGATGGGAGTGCCTTATGCAATGCTGTGAGAGGATTCTGGCTCAATATGATCTTGACGTCCGCCAACCTCTTTATGAGTCTGCAGTTCCCGCCTCTGCACCAGCGAGAGGGTGCTGCAGACGACCACATCTTGACGACTGGAAAAAATCCACCTTTAACTCTTTTCTCTTCATTTCTTTCTTTTATGAAATTCATGTCGTATTATCATCTTTACTATGTTCCCCTATCAACGCTCTCGCTTTTTATACGGCCCCTCCGTCGCTTTATTATGGCCAAAACCACCTATCAGTCTCTCAGTAACCAAATATTTAGTTTGCCTCGAGCAAGAAACAGTAAATATTTTTCACCTAATACCATTATGTTTTTGAAAATAAAACCAATTTACAGGCCACAGGGTGAAGCGCCTTTGGCCAACTCGTACTCGACTGAATCCATCAACATGCCCTGGCCTGGGTGTGCCTCCGACTATGTTCACATTTCATCCAACTTTGTCCTTAAAGTTCCATCCTTCCACTGTATTTCTCGGGGACACCTATTACGCCGAGAGGCACCGATGCACGAGATTTAACGAGACGTTCAGTCCATGCAGCGAGAACCAGCTGGAACGAATCAAGAAGTCTTTAAACAATAAAGTAGTAAACGGTCGAGGGATTATCGTTCTATATCACTAGTAACCTGAGATACGGCGACAACAGAGAAGATAACTTATCTTGGACGCGGGAACGTTGCTGGTTCGATACAAAGAATGCTTATTACTTGTTACGGAGGCCAGCACACAAGACGACGGCCGAGTGTAATCAACTAAATGTCACGAACATTTCTATAACAATACCTTAGAGTAAATGTCATCTTATTGGGAATCAAATTTAGTCTTCTTTTAGAGCTGAATTACATTTCAGATTCAACTACAGTCGACCCGCTACCAGAATCCGCTCCAGCCAACTGATATACCATCAAGTGTAATTCACCTTGTGTTCAGTGCTGTAACACTTGGAACCCATTCTCAACTACCGTCGACCCTCACAAGTTATCCTGGGCCATCGTCCTCCCTTCAGGATAAATCTACCCTTGTCTGAGGACGGGAATAGACTCGTAAACACACACACACACACACACACACACACTGGTGGACAGGCAAAATAACTACGACATGGGAGCAAATCAGTCTAGACCAAATACAGACAAAAAGCTAACCGTAAGTTATCATTTTTCTCCCTTAACCAGCCTGAGAGCAGGTCCAGCTGCACTCCCTCAACCACTCTTACAGTCTGACCAGCTGCACACCCTCTCCACTGCTCCTGTAACGCGTTTGTTAAGCTTTCCCTGAAGCACTTACCCGGCTGCCGGCCACGACACGTCGGGGGGGAAGCGAGATTCAATTTTCTTGATGGGACCGTATCACGGTACCCCCCGTGGGGGGGGGACCCTAACCGTACACGGTACGTGTGGTTCACATCGGCCAAACACTCACATTTATGGTGGCTACAAACATACGCACACCTTAAAAGCATATTATCTACACTACCGAAGAACAGGAAGTCTGAAAGTGTCCACAATGGAACAGAATAGTCAAGAAATTCCTCAGCAGAAGTACTCAGACACCAGCCCCACGCACTGTACACACCTTCGCCAGAAACATCTAAGTACTGAGCAAATGCATAATGACGTCACGCTCCTTATGTACCATCCGCGTAACGACATAATGTCTTAATGTCTTGTAAAAAGTAAGGCAAGGTACACTGTACCATACACGTGGGCTTAAGTAGCAAACATCACAAGGTCCGAATTCCACGTTGCCTCAAAGTCCCGCCAAGAGTTACATATTCAACCAAATGAAAAAAAATATGCTAATGAGGCCATTACCTTGCAAAAATTTGCATGTCGTGATGTGTGTCTTTGCCCAATACTTACACGTTATGAATTTAACCCCCCCGTCATTTAACATTCTTGCCTTATAACACTTGCAAAAATATATTTTTTCCTAATTAACATGCAGATTTATGCAATTACTTGGCTCGAAATCTAATCACCTGGTCAGCTCCAGAGGTGGCTTGTATGGTGCAAGAAATGTCTCCATCACATACTGTTCTTAACTCATCTTAACAAGAATGTGTTTACAGACAGACCACGGGTGATGACATCATATCCCACCCACACTCTACGTAGCGGCGGGACAGAGCCGCCTCTACTAGTACCATTAGCACCATCACTACCCGCCAGCAGCAGCGCCACAAACACTCACTCGCACCACACGGATACCACCACCACCACCCAGGCCCCACCCACCTCCAGCCTCAGTCTCTAGGTCTTGTAACCAACCTTCGCATATCCATCGCCACCAGTAACCCGGAAATAACATAATGGCGTCACGACATTTCTCAAGCATTACCAAGGAAGGCAAGGCCTCCTAGGCCCATGGATATATAAACACATATCACAGTCGACGTCAGGTCCCAACCCACACTTCCTTACTCCCGAATGGAAAGTCATCCGGCCGTGAGTCTATCAAATATAATGTCAATCTCTCGCATACGACACTCCTGAGTTCCTGCGTTTTAAGCTGGTGGGCGGAGGTGTTCCCACGGTAACTGTTAGGAGAAGGACGCGCCAGAGGTCTTGGGATTCGATGGCACACGCTGACAGATGGAGACATTCCCACGCACGCAGCTCCTCGGAGAAGGACGCCTCGGCAATCCTGGGTCCCCTGGCTTACTCCGAGAGAGGCGGGAGGTGGTTCCTACGAGCAATTCCAGTGGGAAGGATACCTCAGCGTCCTGTGGTGGCCCTGTGAGGCGGAGCTGCGCCCCACTACCGGGTAAACGTGAAGGGAGACCCTCACGCCAGCATACTACACAACGCCATTAACTCTGCCGTGCCATCACCACTATTAACCCCATGAGCAGCACGGTACAGTCACGGAGCATGATGGCGCGTCCTCCAGTCAGGTTAGGAGTCATGCCATCATTCCTAACGGTCGTTCAGAAGGGCTCCAAGGTCGTCGGTGGTTGCACACTGACGACAAGATCCTCCTAAGAAATAATGGCAAAAAAATTCCTGCCAGAAACATGCTAACCACTGAGGAGAAAAAAAGGGGCAACAATCCACCATATACTTTACAGTGTCAAAAAGAAAAAAAAATTACCCGCCTGTCAGTTGTACCGCAGTTCCATCTTGGGGAATAAGGACGGTCGTCAGGGGTGGTAGTTAAGAGGTAATCACCCACCCTGGTTGTTCTAGCAACACGACCATCATGATAGGGCTGCATCAGGCAGCTCCCAAGGCCCGGCCACCAGAACCCACAGGTAACAATGGCTACCTGGCCATGGTCAACTCCCCACCTCCAGTAAGGTCTAGAGTGATCGGCTGAACGGTGCTGAAAGGAACAAGATAATCGCCAAACTATCTATCAAATATACAGCTGTAACTGGCCTCTCATCCCTTAACAACATGCTCAGTTATTTTGGGGCTTACCATAACAACCTTTTGATTAAACAAACTGGGAGAAAGATCAGCCAATTCCCATGAGCCTAACTACCTTTACATTCACAAATGATGTCCGATTTCTGCCGCTAACTTCCTTACAAGTTACGGAAACACTAATTCATTATCCCGAAATAATTTCAGCATTCCTGGAAGATGTACACAAGTTGAAAACCTTAATAATCGTAACTACTTCAGCGTAAAGATCTCGTAGCGCGCAAACCCAAGGGCCGGGTGCGAGTTAAGATTACCATAATAACTTTACAGCATTATATAACGTAACTGTTGCGGTGTTAACAACATTCACTACAGCACCGTGAAGGACTGTGTGGAGGTGGAGGAGGAGGAGGAGGAAGGAGCAGCGCCGCCGGAGTGCTGTAAAGTGTGTGCGAGAATGGTTCGTGTCTTTAGGGTAATAGCATTTACTGGAGTCTGCCAGCATCCATCCGTGGCCGAGCACTACCTGGAAGGGTAAGGGAGCGTGGACGTGACGAACAAGTACACAGAAGAGTGGTTTAAGGAGTCGTGACCACGGTAAGTGGGAGAGTGAGGCAGATGAACACGTGTGGTGGAGTGTGTACGTAGTGTACACGTGACGTACGTACAAGCAGCTGGACGACCCACTCTTAACCATACACACGACAGGGAATGTCTCAAGAGGACCCGGCTGTTCACAAAACTGAAGTTATCGAAGCTTGTATGAAAACCAGATGAAAAAAATTTACAATTCTTATCAAATTGCAACTAAACAAATGAGGCCACCGCAGACCACATGTGTTCCCAGTTACCCCGCCACATGAACAAGAACCTGGCGACATCATCCACAAGTAATGCAACACATGAAACGAACCGACGAGAAATCATGAGTATCAACCCAACATATCATGAGTATAGTCTTCCTCGACCAGTTACAATACCATCCATTGTTCAACATATCCGTTATCAGTAGATCTACTGACGGTCCCTTGGAGTATGACGTACAACAGTCTATCAGCGGCCGAGTATCTTTTAAAACCGAAGTTAAACAAAGAAAAAAAACCACTGTCCTCTTGCATCGGCCGGGAACCGAACCCGGGACCTACCGACCCTGCTGGGTCTGCACTAACCACTTTGAAATTACGTCACGTTGTTGCATAAAGCCTGACTGAAATAGAAAGTATCAACTTACATTACCAATATAAATGGAAAAACAACACTGCCAGCCAACCAGACAGTTGCGAAGACAAGTCATCTCTTATTATGGAAAGCTCTTAATCAAACACTCTCTTCACCGTCGTTACTCATTATCCAGCCTGTCATCCTCAGCCATAAATATCTTGACAAATGGAGCAAAAATAATTACGGATTCACTCAAACAAAACGCTCTACTGATACAGCTCGCCTGTCCCCATCTGCAGAACCGAGTCTCCAGGCTGGCTGGCCTGATCAAACTGGAAAACATCAGTCCAGGATAAAAAAAAAGGACCCCAATGCACCCATACAGCCGTCCGTCCTGCCTGAACTACCAACCACCTTACTGTCCTCACGTGACCCTTAAAAGTATAACTATTCCTGCGTCCTGACGACCTTTACCGACTCCTATTTAATGCTCGGGAATAACCTACCACGGATCACTGCCACTGTTCCCCGTCGCCAGCCACGCCAAACGACCCTTCCTCCCCGCCCGAAGCGAGGCGCCCTTCCCGCCTCAACGGACGACGGCCGCTCTGCAGACTCATGCGCCGCTCTCTTGTGACTCCCCGCGGGAACAATCGCTGGAAATAACCCGCGCCGCTGGCGACGAAGAAAACAAAGTACTGGATGACTGGTCAACCATCGGCGGCACTGACGGCGGGCTTGATATACTGCCACAAATGACGCCCCCCTCAGGCTGCCACCAGCAGGCTGTGGGCAAGGGTCGGGGATGTGGTCGAGTATGGACGCGCGGCAGCCGCTGCCAGGCCTACACCGTGTGTGTGTGTGTGTGTGTGTGTGTGTGTGTGTGTACAGTAAGAGACAAGACGCGTCCAGCCCTTGTGTAACTTCCTACCTTATAACTACAACGAGATTTAATCCTCGAGTTTCCTCAGGATTATGAAGACTTCGCTTCCCTGAGTGTGGTTGTACTGCAGCAACCGATGCCAGTGTCAATCCTCCCTCCTTGGATAACTGTAGCCGCCCCCCCCCCTCCATAAGTCTCTGACGTCATTCCTCGGGTATGTTCAGCCCATGTGTAGCCTCAGACGTCACTGGCTGTGCGAGTACAGCGTCTGCGTCCAACAATGTCAGCTCTGGGTCGTCTGTAGCTCCTTCTTCAGCTGACCTCGACGCCAGACTAAGTGTAGGTTCTTTGTAGCCTAGGATAGCCGTACACAGTTGGGTGCAGCTCCAGCGTAACCTCCCAATGAGCAGTGTCTAAGGTGAGTATCTGGGTATACATGGCGAGTGTGGTCGTGAAGCACGCCACACACAGGGGTTGTTCCGAGGGCTTCGTCAGCAACATGCGTGAGGACCCCACCCTCCCACTCCTGGTCCTGCTGCTGTTGACGTATTCATACAAGTCGTGAAGTCCATCTGCGTCGCCGGGCTCTCTTGGGTGCAGGGTGAGGCGGGCGTCGCGTGTCGGGGAGCGCCCCCTGGGGAGCGGGCCCTCCTGACATGAAGCCCAGCAAAGGGTCGGGTAACGTGAGCGGCAGGAACGTGGCAACGCGCGTGGCCAAACTAAAGCCACAACGGAAATGTTTCTCCCGACACGTACATACATCCCAGCCATGTCCGAGATGCTGGTGGCAGGGAAGGGAAAGCAGGAGGGAGGGAATAAAGGATGGCGGAGGAAGGGGTGGGACAGAAGAAGGGTAGAGGACCTGACAGACGACGGAGGGTAGGGAGTACTTAGGGAGAGAAAATGAGCGGGAAATAGCAATGGAAGAAGGGGTGAACAAAGAAGGAATGAGGGTACAGGATGACCATCCATGTGTGTGTGTGTGTGTGTGTGTGAAAGAGGAAAGAGCACTTAACAAAAAATTTTGCCAAAAAAGAAAGAAAGACGCGAAGCGCTCAACGTAGGCAAATACAGTTACGAGAGAACCGAGTCGTGCGAGTTACGCGTTTTCAGCTCTTGTGTATATGAAAAGGAGAAATTGTGTGTTTGTGGACTGAAAGTCAGCTAGCTGTCCATGCTCGGCTGAGGCAGAAAGAAAAGACAGCTATCTGGACCAAAGGAGTGACACTTGACAGCCACTAAAGTGCTTGCTCAATGCACAGCCCATACTTAACGATGAGAGGGAGCGAATATAAAGGACGGGAAGAAATAGAATCTAAAAAAAAAAAGAGGTACAAAAAGTTGCCCCACAAAGAACAAGAAATCAAAAAATACAAATCTTTTCCAAATACCAAAGAATAAGACAGGATTGTCAGGAATCAACGACTAAGATCAATTAACCACGAACAACTTATCACACAATATATAAGGCAGGCCGATCTGAGAACTGCTCTCGCAAAACAACGAGGTAAACGATCGCTCGGAAACTTACCCTGACAACAGAGAATATAAAAACATATAAACCTTACACAACAACATGGCAGAAAAACCAAACTAATCCTCCCGCCCGGGTTTATAACGTCAAGGAAAACTATGACAGAAGATTTCAAACGACAGCCCTTCCTCACACACCTGATGATGGCCGGCCCATGTATCATGAGCCGTTTGAACAAGCACGCCCCCCCCTTCCTCCCTCCTCACACACAAGCTATTCCAGAGCTGTGTAAACAATTCCCTCACAACAGAGGACCATAAAACCTGGAAACAACTTCCAAACAGTACAAAGCGCCTCTTACAGAACAACAAAACGGACTATAAACACAAGTTCCCTGAACAGCAGAACATAAGGACGGTTGGAACAAGTACCTCCTCCCCCCTTGAAAAACAATCTAGACGAGTCATTCCCAACGGTACACCAAAGGCAAACGACCCCAAACAGTCCCCATACGGGTGAGGAATTCCTACGAAACTACCCTAAAACAACAGGCCATGAAGGCCCATATTATCAACAGAGTTTTATTATAAACAAACCGCGTGGAGGGAGGGAGGGTCCGCAGGAATGCTGCGAGAGAGAGAGACGCGCCCGAGGAGGCGGCTACACCCTCGCGTATTTCCGTCAGCGACTTACTCCTCCAGAATTATCCGCCAGTCACCAGACAAGCATGTGGGCGGGAACAAGCGGAGGTCACATGCCGCCACAACTCAACCATTCAACACAACCACTTGGCGCCCCACACCACCCCGCCACACAACACACAAACACCACTGATAAAACCGGCATTCCCATCCTGCCGCTCCTATCTCCCCCCTACCCCCCGTAACAAGGATCCTAGGATAATCCCAAGGCGGCCTAAAATACACCAAAAATCCTTATCATACACCTTGGACTGCCCAGTCTGGAGTGAGACGTCCAGGGGCAAACCTGCTGGGGACTCGAGTTCCTCCGGCACTGTGGAGGACAACCGTGTGGAGTCCTGCAATACACCCGAGACCGTGACACACCCCCGAGGTATCCTTTGACACAGCTAGGCCATCCTATGCTAAACATGTTGGGGTTTTCAACACGGGGTGAGCTCTGGTACATGCAGAGTGGTCCCACTGTGGAGCCTCGTAGACACAGAGAGACCGAGACCACACCCTGGGCTTGCCTACGTAAACCCAGGAAATCCCTCGGTACACATATGACGGGATATGGTACACCCAGAGGAGCCAAGGCATACTATGGGAAGCCTACTACGGGGCGGCCTACGAACACCCGGGATGGAATACTTCAGGGAGATGTCAGAATAGCTCCCATGACGTCTCAGAGATAAGGATGCCAGCGCCTGGTGTCTGGGGAGGCCGTGGGAAGTGGCGGCGAGGGGAGATGGCTGATAGGGGTAGTGGCACGGACGGGAAGTACTGGTGTGAGAACAACAGTGCCACGGACTGGCAGTGAGAGGGGGAGGAGGGAGAGTTTAGTATAAGGGGAGAGTGGCTGGCACTGAGGTCAGTCACACAAATCGATTCTGTCCGTCTGTGCTTCAGCTCTTTATAGTCGCCCAGCACCGGGCCCCCTGGTCCGAAGACCCTCCCTCCCTTACCACCCAGACACCACTTCCTCCCTCAATTACCTTTCCTACCCTCCCTTTCATCTACGACACAACAGCAGGGCTGCCCTCAGGGGCCGGGGGGCCTCAAGGCTGGCTCACCGGGCCCCCCCTCGCTGGCCCGCACTGACCTACAAAAGTCTCGGGGTGAAGGGGTAATGACCGGATAATTAAGGCGAACTCTTCCTCAGAAGAGCCAGTCACGTGTCGTGAGGGGAGGGGGGCGGGGGCGCTGGCTCTCTGTCAGCCTCATGAACTAGCCATAACCACAGGCTACAATACCTCCTCCTAACGAGGCAATAAGTCAGCTTATGAGAGCTTTATTACGATGGTTTGAAGTCACGGTACAAATCTCCAGTTAAGTTAGTGGTTCCATCTGGTGCCTTTCTTACTCACTCAGTCCTTGCATTACATAACAAGTGATTCTTCAAACGTAACCTAAAATCCAAAGAATCACTTCGTCCGAACAATAAACACTCTCCCCTGCACGCGTCACGAGGGGTATACACACCACGCGTGTAAACACGACGAACTATCTTACAAGTTGTAGTCTCCTCTCTCCTGGTCGGTCAATGCGACACGCCACTGGCCTGTTGTTTGCCTCGGCCGTCACAATACAGACACGGATTCGAACCCTTGGGGTCAGCAAGCTGCAGGGAAGGTTATTGATCCTCGTGCCCCTGGGTCCGTCGCTGCGCACGCCCGCATTCCTCATCGAGTTATGGAATTTAATGTTACGTACAATCCGTCCGTGCCGCGGCCCCTCCTTCCTCCCGCCGTGCCAGGGGGCCGCTAATAGGACCTCATCCTCTCCATTACCTGGCCCTCCCCCGCAGGATGAGTCGACCTCTGCAATACTTGAAAGTGTCTCTCTGTCTTTCTCACTTTATGTTTCTCTTGCGTGCATTTTCTTCAATTCTCAATGTGTAATCACTCATGTGTAATTATCAGATTGAAAAGTACGAGGAGAGAGAGTTCTACACTAGTGGGGCAGTCTCTCTGAAACTTTCTCTATCATACAACAACGATCACATTGTCATCATTCCATTCATGCACTACTTATACCACAAAATTACTTTTTTCCTTTTATAGAAAGTTTATTCTTGAATTTCACCTTAGGGTTGCCCTATTTTTGCATCTTTCAAAGAACCGTTCACTATCTATGCCAATAAGTTGGTTTAAGAGTTTAAACGTCGTGATGAAATCACCCCTTACTCTTCAACGTCCCATTGAGAGATGATGCTATCTTCCTCATTCTTTACTTCCCTCAAGATGTTGACATCATCCACAAAAATATTCAGGTAAGAGTCCAGTCCTTCAGGCAGATGATTTACATACATCAAGAAGAGCAGCGGTCCCAGGAATGAGCCCTTCGGAACGCCACTAGGGACCCCCAACCCATATGGAGAAGGCTCCTCTCTGACGTGCGTCCTTTGTCAGATTCCACTAGGGCAAGTGTCTGTCCACCGACGGATCTCCCCTTATTCTTGTCTGATAATCCAGCCTCTATACCAACCTCCTTAATTTAAGTATCAAATGCTTTCTGGCTGTCCAGATACAGATATTCCACCTAACCTTCTTTTCTGGTTCACAACGAAACTTGCCCTCCCATATAGTCTAAGAGGTTTGGTACGCATGACCTCTTTTCCTGAATCCGTGTGTGTGTGTGTGTGTGTGTGTGTGTGTGTGTAAGGGGCAGCATTCCGAGGGAGTACAGGACACAAATCTTCATTGGCGTCTTCTGCATGACAGAAACCTGCAACTGCTGTGGCTCCTGGCTCAGGCAGCCGCACCATCACCACAATCTGCCACTTCCCTCGGGATCCTCCTCCGCCCACGGTCATGTACCAGGGGCCAGGCCCAAGTGAAGAGCCTCAGGTGTGGTGCCTCCCCTCCGGTCTTATCCTCTTTAGTGCTACTGCGGCGGGATCCTTCAGCACGACGGTACGACCAGAACCTCATCAGCCAGGTCACGGGTCACACGGCCGTGCTTCAGGGTCATTCTGACGTGTTCGGGGATTAAGGAAGCACGTGTCCTGTGGCGGAGCCCCCGCCAGCCAGAGTCCGCCCATGACGCGTGGCGCATGTCGATACTGCCTGGGAAACTCCACCGGCAGCCCGCACCACACGGACGAGTGCCTCGCCAACACCTGCTACACTGGTGGTCCACACCCCTAGTCCCATTACCTCCCAACACCTACCACACAAAGACAAGCCAACATCAGAACCTTCCAGTGCCGCACTTTTCACCAGAAGACGTTGTGTGGTGCAAACGAATTTGGTGACCAACGAACAATCTTTATCTTAGAATCTAGATCTTTCGAGAATCTCTCATCAGAGTCAAGTGGAGGAATCTCACCATGAAGTCCCACACTTCAGTCTATTCTGCTATCTATTAATCTATCAGATAAAAAGGAGCTTCAATTCCAAGGAAAAAAAAAATCCGACAACAAATTTTAGGAACTTCTCGTCTAATTAAACACGTCATATACACATCAGTACATTCTGCAGCAGCACAAGACCTGGTGTGCAGCAGGACAAGACCTGACGTGCAGCACCACAGGACCTTGTGTGCAGCAGCAGGAACAGCTGGTCTGCAGCTCACCTAATGAGAAGCTGGAGCGAGGTTGGACGTATGTACAGTAAAGACCAGACCAGGAATGGATTCCTGACGTAAACCTTTCAAGTTCCTTTCCCAGGACAAATTCCTCTACTTCCTCCTCGCGGGGCAATGGCCCTGTATGTTACTCCTAACTGCCATTTACTTGCCCCATTCCTCCCCATTACGGTGATCTCCCGTCCCCTCCGACGCCACTTTAACTCAAAGAGCCCAGGCTTGGCTCACGAGTCCTCTAAGAGTACGAACACTCCCTCTTCTGGGTACAACTTCACGCAACCCTACATGAAGCCACTCTCTACACCTTTCTGACTCGTTATCATAACTTCCGTCAGCCACCACAGTAACTTCATCCACCACAACGAACGATAACTTCAAGCATTTTAGCATGACATCAACACGCCTCGCAATACAACGAGTGGGACGCCTCAGACAAGTGAAACAACAAAGCCATCCGTACGGCGCGTGCAGTCATCACAATCAGCGCCATGATGAACCAAGATGACTACACATGATAACCCCAGCTGAATTCTCAAATGACCGCAAAAGTCAACCAACCATCGATCAAAGATCAATAATGCCTTAGTCACATCAGCGATCACTAAACAGTGAGTCACTGATGACGAGATCTTCTTCAGTGAACACTGGGGTCAGGATCCTGAGGATGTTGCCACCGGTCTCGTGACCTCTGACACCCCCCCTCCACTCCCCCCCAGGTACCAGTGGATCCGGCAAATCCTGCATCAGGGGCGGGAGTCCTTCAGCGTGACCACCACGAAGCCAAGGCATCCCAACCTGCGGCCTCTGACAAGGCTGTTTTCGATAGGACCCGGTCAACTAGACCGTTCCAGGCCGAAGCTGCCAATCCTGGAAGCATCCAGAAGGTTGCTTCTCATGTCTGGGGACCGTCACCGACTCGAGCCATAGTCCACTTTCTCCCTAAATGACAAGACCAATGGTTGAGAGGAATCTTCACCTGCTCCCACAGGATATCCCCTGCACGGCCTGCCAAGACTTTCATGTTGACAGGAATGTACTGTTGCCAGTGTAGGCTCAGTACTAAACTCTCACGTCAAATAAGAATTGCGAATCCCGTCCCTTTACATCTGATTCACAACCTTACGTTTACGCAGAAAACAGAGCCAACACAATATCCAGTAGGAATTATCCTACATTTCCAGGCCCGCTGTCATTTACACAAATTATATCGATTATCACCGTACGAACACAATAAATTAACGATGCCACTTATAAAACGGAGTCGTTTAGTCAATCTGACAGTTCTGGAGAAGGTCGTCAATACAAACTTTTTAACAAACATACGGAATAAATCTTGTGTTGATTACCGTACCGAAGAGAGCCACCGGGACACGCCAGTCCATCACTGCATCGATCCATCTCCAGCACGTAACATATTAAGCTTTGACCCCCCCTGCTGGTCTACACGAGGCTGACACGACAGAGCGAGTTAATCCTGCGCGCTAGCTTGGCCAATCACCTTAAGCATCGCTGAAGCTTAGTGAATCATATCTAACCGACCACGTCGGCCGGGGAACCACGCACCACACACCATTACCCGAGGGGGCTACAGCGTGTGGTGATCCTTGCACCGTACAACATGGTGAGGTTGGCACCGCATGGCATGGCGGGGGCTGGCAACAAGTACTCTCGTCACCGCAGCTTACCTCAGCCTCCTGCGGCAGTAGATCTCCTTTATCCTAAGATCACATCTTCAGCACGGACGGTCCTGCACTGCATGAATGACACCTACAGCCAACCTACTGCATGTTACCCAAGGTGACTCCCTCTCTATCTCTCTCATTACTATGCTAATCCTAACCTCATCATCAGACTCAATTTTACTTTCTGTGAATTCACGAGCCACGAAGGTCTTCATACAACTCCGCCGGTCTACATCGTCAGAGTGACCAGCTACGGGAATCATAACCACAACAGTCCTGTGCACCAGCCACAACATACGACAGGCAAACTATAACATCTTTATCAAAACAACAACTGAACTGCGATAACTCTTCCCATCACAATGTTATTCAGTAATTAACATCCTAACATCCCGATAACAAAGTGATCAACCTCCCCCCAGCATTCCTATCATTACACAGTAATTAACCTCTAATCATCCTAGTCGGCACTACAAGCGTTAGTTACGAATCAGAGAGATTTTTTACCACCTACCCGGATCCACGTCACTCCCGACTAACCAAGCAACCAACCACCCACCTCTTTCAGTAACCACCCACGCCACTAATTACTGCACCAAGCCCCTAGACGGTTCCTAGAGCCACCACAAGGGGGGTAGGTTTCTGCAGCGCCAGCCGGCCGTCCTGCTGGTCTCAGTAGCCATCATTAACAGGATTACACGTCCCACGCTGTGGCCGTTCTTAACATGGGCGTGGCACTAATTAATATTAACGGTGATTTAAGTGATAGAGTAATGCTTCTCAATGGCAGCAATTAGCCCTAATGGCCGTTTCTCACTAGACTCCATTATAAGACTCTCATTATACGAAAATACTATCATTTTCCAACCACCAAGGTTGATATCGCGTATATCACTGAACGATTATGTAAATTAACCGAAGCATTACGATATAAAATGAAAAGAGTTTCATGCATCGCGGTATGACAGTGCCATGTTTTAAGCTTGGTAATTGCATAAGATAACCACAGGTGTTATCATAAGATTACAGCTCTACTGACACGCACAGCCAAACTGTAGACGCCTATTCTGAACTGCGCCAAACAATATCTTCCGCATTATGACTGTAAATTTGAAAATATTCGAGAAGCAGGAACCTTACTAGAATATTCAAGAATACACCAGAATTTCTGACTAGATTATTTTACAACAATTTCTTATAACATACACGTAGACAGTCTTCAGAATTTAGAATAATTAATTACTAGGATATTCTACAATCAGGTCCAAAAATATTGTAGACAGCTCAGCAGCGATTCGCTGCTCTGCCCCCAACAAACTTGTATCGTAGTATTGCTCTTTAAAAAGAGATATATAACCTATAGGCCTTTATATATAAAAGTTTATATAATTCTACATGAAATCCTCTTTCGCAATTGGTGTTCATCTCTGTCAAGAAACCACTGTAGCCGACCTGAAATGCCCCAAAGAAAAATAAACAGCGTTTGTTTGCACGTAAGGGCCGTAACTCCAGTAAATTCCTTGGGAGAATCTACCATCTGGCGCTAAGTCTTCTCTCAAGATGACAGAAACGTGGTCAGAAAAAAAAATATGAAATAATACAAACGTTAATTAAATTCTGAATTTATCGTACAACCAGACGCGAGGGGTCAGGTGTGTTACCCAGGAACACGTCGGGGCTAGGACTGTATCCTCCCTTGCGCCACGTTCTGTGGGATGGCAAGGTGTGCACAAAAATACACTTGTCGCTGTTGCTGCAAAAATCAAAATCAAATCGGTGTTCAATGGGCTGGCATGTCTCCAGGCGGGGCCGTGGCGGTCCTTTCTAACTGTTCAGTACCTGTTCCTTTCTGCAGGTCAGTGACCCCCTGGCGGCACCTTTCACCTCACAACATAAACAATACCTGTTCTCTATTCCACATTGCCCCCTCACAGCTCCACGCGACACTCTCCTGCCAGTAATCTATTTTCTTCTTTTACTTCTGGGGTAAAATTATCCATCTCAGAGCAACGAATTCCTCCAAATGACATTCACTGAAGAACCTGAGAGTCATCCTTGGGACGGCCTGCCTGGTGACACGTCACGATACGTCACACCAACCCCGTCACACCTGTGATGGCTGAAAAATGTTTTTGGTGTCGTCCGCTGGACTTAACGGCCGACGGTGGCCCAGGAAATTAAGCCGAGCCGCCGCCTCTGTTACCAGAGCTGGTGACCATCGTCTGGGGTACATCAAGACACGTAACGTGTGTAACATACGTAACGCAGGACACGGAGAATTCCACACATGCACACACTAATCCCCTCTCATAAGGTCCGACCACGACTAGGACGTGAGGTAATGATATGAGACGCAAAAATAACGGAATTTCTGTATGAAAATAACAAATTTATTTCGATCGCTATAAACGCGAGTAGCAGGCGAGCAGTTACCGTCACTGCCGGAATATGAGGTCATTCCTGGGGCTGGGCCACCAACTACCCTTCGCCGGGAGGACTAGCCCACAGTGGGGAGGGACAGCCCTCCAGCACGACAGGAGTCTATCCGTCTCCAACACGAGGAGGGAGGGATAAATTGCATACCAAACACCTGTAGGGACATTGTGAGATCAGAGAAAAGTAGGATGATCGCTTGCACTGACAGGAGAGAATGCCGGGGTGAAGGAGTGGCTAGGTCCCAGACACAAGAAGCAAGGGCTTCCAAGTGACCCCTGACCCGTCAGCATTTCTCAAATGTCGTTCGAGTTTCTCTCTTTGTTCGGTTCATCTTTTCTGGTGACTAACTATAAACAGTTGATAAAAAAAAATCACAAGAATCAACGCATCCTGTTCACATTATCTGGCCTTCCCCGAGCAGCTGCCTCGCTGGCATACATTTATTTGGGTGGGATGTGGTGTGTGTGTGTGTGTCTGATGCTTGAGGGCCAAGGCTGGCACGATGTGGCGTCATGTGGCCAAGTGACCACAGGCTGACCTGACTGTCCAGCGTGGGGAGGAGAGGCGGTGGGGTGTGGGTGACCAGGGAGGAGGGACGAGGAGGGAGGGTGTGTATCTCACCAGCCAAGATAAACATAGAGGAACGCACGGGTCAGGCAGGACTCTGCGGCGGACACACTGAAGAACGTATAGTGGATCAGAGAAAAAGAAAGAGGAGAACGTAAGGTGCAAACACAGTGCTGTGGTGGTGCTGGCAGTTTACCGTACTGGTGCAAGGGTGTGTTGAGAACGGTAAGGGGAAAAGTGATATGGAATATTGTATAAAAGATTAGAGATGGAGCATAATGACGACCAGAGCCCATGTGTAGGGAAGCAGTGTGGTGAGAGTGTGTGTGTGTGTGTGTGTGTGTGTGTGTGTGTAGGACACGACCAATGACCGAGGTTAATGTGAAGAACCAGCTACGTGGACGACGCTACATAAAAGTTTACCACCCGTTCTTTATGTCAGGCAAAGAAGTCCTCATCAGAAGCCAGTGGCCAAACTTTCTGTAACGTTATACCGTACGTGAGCACATCAGAGCAAATTTTTCCCGATCGTAAAGCTTTGTAAATGCTACAGGAACTGCCACCTCGGGACACCACAGCTGCAAATGGATTCAGTCGCGTATACACGTACGTACACACACACACACACACACACACTCTACCATCACATACGTTCACAGAGAATACAAACATGACAACAGAAAACAATTAAAAGGATTCTAGGAAAAAATTAAACAGATTAGAAAGCAACTCCATCCACAAGCAAGGATGAAATTCCATCCTAATCACCGTAAGATTCGTCTTTACAAACACGGCTTTACATACTCCGGAAACAGAAGCTGGGTCATTTCCTAACTTTTCTTGACCTCTAACTCTGCCGGCAGTCCACAGTCCACGTGACTTTTAACCTCCCGGCCGGCCCGTGCAGCTGTCTGGTGGTCCAGTGAGTCAAACAGCTGGAGGAAGGCGGCCCTCATAGCGGATACCGCCGCGTCCGTCAGCCCTGGTGTGTGGGGGCAGGGCATTGCCGGACGTCTGGCTATGGCGCCCAGCAGGACACTGTCGGACGTCTGGCTATGGCGCCCAGCAGGACACTGTCGGACGTCTGGCTATGGCGCCCAGCAGGGCACTGCCGGACGTCTGGCTACGGCGCCAAGCAGGACACTGCCGGACGTCTGGCTAATGGCGCCCAGCAGGACGCGACACACGCAGCACCGACATGCTTTACAACTTTCCTCGTCAGTGTGCTGGGGACCAGATGTTATCCGTAAGTTCGGTATGTTCCACAGTCTTGGCCACTGTCCACCGTGCTGGGTGAAGACACAGCCGGGGGGAAATATACTGCAAGAGGGAGATCATCGACGGACACGCTGGCGCTACCTGCTGTAAGGAACAACTGACGAGGCCCCATAACAACACTACCATTCATCATAAAGTCCAAAGGGAGAGCATTTTGTTAGAAATTCCCAGTCATCTCTCTAAAATCCTCGCGAGCAGTGGCAGGGCCATGGTAGAAGAGGGTGACTGTACGGGGCAGCTTCTGGTAGGTGGGCGCCCCATGGAAGTCGTGTACTACAGTAGGTGGACAGGCAAAGGGCCCCCACAACACCTAAGACTTACACTGTGCACGTGCGTGTGTAGCCAGTGTCTTGCTCACACCCGTACAACAGACCAGACGTAACAACTCGCATCTTCCCCTCACGAGCCAATCCTGGAGTCGTTAGCGAGTCATTTAAATTATACTATACTTTCGTTACGATACATGAATAGTTACGACGCATTTGCTTGTTGTCTGATCATTCTAGTAGTAAATCTCATCGCATCTTCAAGGCGAATGCGAAATCTTAACAGCTATCCAGCCGGTACGACACGTGTGTACAAGAGGAAGCAGATACGGCCCTGATGGACGAGTCGCTGGCGTCACATGCAGCATGAACAGCAGCACAGAGGGAGGAGGCCCCTTGGTCAACACCACACGCAGCACGTTGGGAGCCGAGCGTGGCGACCGCCGCACTTGTGAACACACCTGACATACTCACAGGTGTGCCGTAAATATTTACTGGCAGTCACACACACACATACACACACTCGGTGGAGGCGGGTGCGTCACAGGCTGACAGACTCAGTAGGGGGGCGAGTGCGTCACACTTATGACATATTCAGGATCGCATGCGTCACTTTACATATATTATGTCACTCTTCACTCGGCAGGTCGCACCTCAGCGACCGGTTCACCTGTGCCTGGTATCTCCAACTACTTTGCCGTGCGCCCTTGTCAAAGGCCTTGGCTCCACCATTTCTGAAGAGGAAGCCAAAGTCTTCAAGAAACAAATCAGTAATGGTGGGAGCGGACCATTTAAACCGTACACTGATGAAAAAGCCATTGGCTGTGTCTCCTCCTATTGCACTGCAGCTTGTGTACAAAAAAACAAAAAAAAAACAAATAGACAATGAACTCAAAAGAGTTGTAGAGTTGTTGCTGAGGTACAATCCTGGTTATGTTACAAATATCGGAATTCTTAAAACGAATGAGTAGGCTCATGTTAGGTCCCAGGTGGATCACCAGGCACCGGCTAGCGTCCGGAGGCCGCCACAACCTGGCGTAGACGGGGACCTGAGTCGGGAGGAGATCTCCTGGGGTGCAAGTCTTCGGGGCGCCTCCAAGGACACGGGCCAGCCAACCCCGAACGCACTGCGCTACAGAGATGCGTCATGAATGCCGTGTCACGGATGCCACGCCAGCTGTGTCATGACCGTCGTGTCACGGACGCCATGTCAGCTGTGTTATGAATGCCTTGTCACGTATGCTATGACGGCTTATAACTTTAGGGAAGTTTACCCGCCTAAAGCGGTTAAGTTAAAGATAATCCTTAAACTATATCAATCTTAGAGACTTAAGGAGACAGAATTTGTAAATTACTAAAGATATACCATGTGTGTGTGTGTGTGTGTGTGTGTGTGCACCAGTCCAGCGAGGCGCGTGCAGGACAACACAACGCGGAAATAACAAGAGACACGTACCACAGTGGCTATTTGTGGCAGTATCACTTGCTGTCCCGCCATACACTGTCATTTACCCTAGACGCACTACACCGCCAGACACACACCACACACTGGGAAGTGGTATACAGAGGCATTACTGTGGCAGGGAGACGTGGTGAGCCTGGCTCACCTACTGAGTGAAGGTGTGATGAGAATACGAGTGGGTCAACATATCTTGCGGCTGTTGGCACCACGCAACGTCCACCCAGACCAACACCACCAGGAAATACGTTCCGTGGATACGTTTCCCTCACTACAGTCGAGGAGGAGACAGACCGCCAGGCTCACCAGGACTCAACTCTCCCAAGCGATCCCGATCTGGTCCATATGTCTCCACACAGATTCTGGTTCTGCTGCTAATGGGAACCCACAGAGTGGATCCTGGAGGGGGGAGGGGGGTGGGGGTGTCAAAGCAGCATCCCCTGCGAGAGGGGGAACAACTGACGACCAGAGCAGCACCCCCTGCAAGAGGAGGGGAGGGGGGGGCGGCACAACAAACTGCCTGAACCTCACGCTGCTTCCTTCCCCCCTCTCCTCCCCCGACCTCTCGGGGATTCGGGGTGCAACTGAGGGAGGGAGCGGCACCCCCTGGGGAGGGGATAAAGCTGACGGCTGGAGAGGTAACCCCCCCTGGGGAAGGGGGGAGATAAAAATGATAGCAAGAGATACAGTGTGAACCAAAAAAATAGACAACACCGACTACGTTGAAGCAAAGGGAACTGTGCAATATCAGACTGTGGTTTTTGCAGCTATCAACGGCTGTCGTATCGCGCCGCCCGTGGTCGCCCTGTGAACGATTGCTGAAAAACGAGTACAGACGTCACAAAGGCTCCTTTACCAGACTCCAGCGTCCACTTGTGATCTATCTACCTTTCCTTGAGATCGATCGGATGAATGAATGTTCTCGAGTCCACGCAGACAACCATCACTTGGATGTCGGCGTTTCCAGGAATCGCCAGCGTCTACCTGCACCACCAGACAGGTGTGTTACAAACGCTCACTGTTTTACCATCCGTCGTGCAGGGACGCACTGGTCAGGCCAGCAGCCGCCCCCTGTGCTGGTCCGGGCACCGTCCCTCCCAGCCTACTGCCAGTAAGCCGCTCGGACCGTATTAACCAAGCGTTGGGGGATACACCAGAGGCTTAAAAATCAGTACAGATGAAGTATACAGCCTGCTGTAGGCGGATGGCTCACCCAGTATGCATCCCCTTCAGCCTCCGTCCTGGTCTGAAGTGACTCCTCGAAGGTCAGGTCATAATTTGTCGACATCGTCAGACTGTCTCGATGAAACAGGTAACCAAACAAACTTCCTGGCGGTGTAAAGCTGGTGCGAACCCCTGGTTAAAGGTCTGAATACAACACCATCTACGACTTGGGAGGGTAGCCATACGATCCCAGTAGCTGGGTGGCTCAGCCAGTGTGTACAAGTGGCGTGAAATGTGATGGTGTTAGGGTTTCACGCGTCTAACTTTCCTCTCTTTGTGTACATATGCAAACATCAGACTCTGATGCATGAAGGTGACGCCCCCTTCTGGAGTACCGGGGCATCTGATCCCACCCAGCACTGGCCCGTCAATGCTGTCTCGTCTTGCTTACACCCTGAGTCTAGCAGCAGCAGCAGCAGGACATGATGAGAGCGTGAGGCAGGAGCCCACCTTCATACCCTGCCTCACACGGAGTGTTTATGAGCGACACTGTGAGAGGAAGCATCCCCATCAAGCTCAGCTCCACAGGGCCTTAGTAAGCCTTACCCCGGCGAGCCAGGAGAGCAGGTGTGCCATATCTCCCGTGTCAGACTCCGGCCACCTGCCCACAACACACGGGGTCTGGCAACGCATGCTGGGGTTTCATTTACGTCAGGCCTTCCACATCTCCCTGCAGTTCCACGTCTCTCGTGCCCAAGTCTGCCTTACACCCCGTGCAGCTGACATACTCTGAGGCCCTCCAGACTGTTGCTCAGTTCACTGTAGACATTGCATTAATATCTCATTCCATCCAAAGGAAAGGAATGAAAATGATACTGACTCTTCTAAACTGCCACTTGTTTACAATTTATCCCCGTGTGTCCCTGCCAAAGGCTTGGACGTGTCACTCCGGTACGGTTGCTGCTTCATGAAGTCTCTCTGTGTATGCCAGCCATACGAGGATTCACCTTTCTCTCTCCCCATAGAGCAAAGCTGTTGTATTCTCTTCTCTCTCACTTCACCCTCTTCTTACAACCTTTCTTTGTTTAAGGGTCGAATCTACAAACACCTCAAGAACTCTGATTTGTTTCTTCTTTCTTTTCCTTACTCTATTTACTTTTAAGCCGAGGCGGCCACCACCGGGGGCACGTTGGTGACTGTAACAGAGAAAAAAAACAACAAAGAACTACGGTTAAATGAACAAAAGTAAGCAACGAGAACACGTTCTTAAGATGCGATCATAACTAAAACATTAACAAAGCTAATGAAAATAACAATCCTTTCTCCAGAAGATACGAGAGGAGGAGGAGGAGGAGGAGGAGGCTAGTGTTGACGCCAGAGGTAGCCAGCAGTAAGGAAGCCAGGCAGCGGCCCGAGACGTGCTCTGCTCCCGTAATGACCTCACTCGTCCCTTGGCGTGACCGCCTCACCAGCCAACACTTCGCCATCCCCTCCGCCAAGGGTAAAGCTGCCTTTTACACCTTCTGAATTAACAAGCGCGAGATGATCTCCGCCGGTCGGTCCTGATGTATCTATCCAAACCCACAATCCATTTTACACAATTCTTCATACGGCAAAAAACATCTTCCGATGCTTTGCAACAAACACTTGATCGATCACCAGTGGCTCCCAGCGATCCTTCACATCCCCCAGGACCCCAGTGGGGTGTCAGGTCCCCACCATCAAGCTCTAAGTTTGCCGACTGAGTCGCCTGTAGCGATTTGTGCTAAATCTTACTGACCGCGCTATTTGTAGCTACTTAGGCTAATTCCTGGTGGCGGTATCATCTGTAGCGGATTATGCTAACGAGTAGGGGCGGCGGTATACTTAACAAGCTGTGTCAGTTTAAAGGCTGTTTTCTACAGCTAATCTGCATCTCCTCTATGAGTCTAAGTCACTCTCAACACAACAAACATTTTATTTCACAGCCAAACTTGCCCTAGGTAGTGAGTGGTTGGTCTTCCTGTAGGCAGAGGAGTAAGTAATGTAACTTTTCTGACCTTAAACGTACCCTTCGATGGCTTTAAGGGACGTTCTCTACCCTTGCAACCTGGCCTCCGACCAACCAGGTTTAGAACTCGTCTCTTATGATGGTATTTTTTTTTTTTTGCGTTCTGTATTTAGTTGGTCTGGTGTGGTGGTTGCGGTACGGAGGCTGAGGTGTGGTGGTCGTGGCACAGAGATTGTAGTAAACAAGTGCCGGGATTTACCAACAACGGCCACACATCCACCGGTAGAGGGCCATAAAGATGTGGGCCTCGGGAGTATAGTATAATGTTTCCCCGTGATATTTCAGAGAGAGAGAGAGAGAGAGAGAGAGAGAGAGAGAGAGAGAGAGAGAGAGAGAGAGAGAGAGAGAGAGAGAGA
>JAYMFT010069476.1:0-28979 GCA_038088735.1 Panulirus argus
TGCTTCTTTCCCTACACGTCGAAGCTCTGGAACTCTCTACCTTCTCATGTCTTTCCCAGTAACTATGACCTGGCTCACTTCAAGAGACAGGTCTTTCACTTTCTCAAAAGATTCGTAAATACTTTCCCTTGTCTTTTCTTTGTCCGTTTCTTAATTCTATATTCCAAATGGGGCCCGGCCTTGATGTGGACTTTGGTCCCTGACTGGAGCCTTCAACATAAACAAAAAAAAAATCCTCATGCCAGGAACAGCGAATACGGAGCGCTAAACATGCGGAGCCTTGTGCAGAATGTTCTGCAAGATTGCCTCCTTGATAATGGAATCTAGAATGATGCGTTACGTTCAGGAGTGTGGCACTCAGGCTCCTTGTTACCCAAGATCGAATTCTGTGCCGTGGAATAATTTGGGAACAGCCGAAGGCTATTACGTTACGGAATTATCAAGAAACAGATGAGGCAAGCTATATTGTGGAATTATTTAAGGAATATGGATTTTGTGGGATGTAGTCTTGTGGATACAATATTGTAGTATTGTATAATTTTGTAGTCTACAGGTACACTGTTGTATTCTTGTTTCTGATGTATTTACACATTTCTTAACGTGATCCTTGAAGGAGGGATAAAGCTCTATTATTAGATCAATTCTCAATAACTTCTTTTTGCCACTAAAATTGATAATTACCAATAAAAATGATATTTATAAACATTTTAATGATATTTGACTCAAAATTGATCGTTAACAAAGAAAATTGAAATCTATATCATTAGAGAAAACGAAATTTAAATGCTTAACTATTCTAAATTTTCATCTAAATTTCAGACGCTCATCACGTGTTTAGGTAGGATTCAGGATGGAGAAAAAGGTCTCTAAATCTCTCTTTTGCATCATATGATGACTAGATTTGATAGTCGGTACTCTAAATAGCTATACAGATAATATCTACCTCATGTAACTATATACAACACAAATTAGGGAGAGATTAGAATCAGCTTTGTTCAAATTGGTTTAGAAAATAAAGGACGTGATCAAGTCACCCTATACTCCCCTCTCTTCCATGGTGGACAAATCTATATCCAGTAAAGTCTGCTCGTTTAGGGTCCCTAAAATTTGGGTGGAACGTCTATGTTTATTTTAAGGGCCAAAGTTTACTGTAAACAAAGCAAGCTCTTCTCTGCATCCTGTAAATCTATACACCTCGTGTTTGCTGTATAACCCACTTTATTCTAGGGGGTATGAGGGCCCACTGGGGGACCCTGGGCTCAGTGGGTTCCCTGGGGGCCCCACTTTGAACCCACCTACCACTTAAAATAGTCTGTTGCCCCCACTGTATGCAAATGACATTACATTAGCCAAACCATCTTAAAAAGCTTTATCTACTCGAACGTAGAAGTCTATAGCTCTTAAATCGGTTCACTAAATGTCTTTGCATTCATTTATGATTATTCTAGCCATTATAGGCCCTGGAATGATTAATTATCGACGTAAAATAACGAAATAATAAATGAATGGGATTTACTCGAACGGCTGATGAAGAGTTGCCAAAGGCGTTCGCTTCACAATATTCAAATAATTTCCCCGTCAACAGCTGGGTTTACTTTGACAAATAAAATATGCAAAAGTAGTGAAAATAGTACCATCCGGAAGTAAGATGTCTACTGAACCACAAAAGGTAAGAATTTTATTATATTTATATAAGAAAAAAAAATATTTTTTAGATTACTGGCAACTTCGGCTGAGCCGGTGAGGAGGCGACATTGCTCAGGTGCCGACGGGCAACCAGTGAGTGTCTGGACTCGGTGTCGGAAAGGTGTATATTTATCGTCTCCTTTGATTGTAACAGTCGAAAGAAACTTTGAAAATACCGATAACTTGCTTCGTTTACAGCTGCAGAGAATCACGATTCTAATTACTTTAAATACCCAGAGCCACAGCAATTTCACTTTGGTAAATTAGTCGGTAAAATATTCGCATTTAGACTATAAACAAGCAGGAATGGTGATTAGCGCTGTTTACATATATAATTTCTGCTTTTTTCTCCTATTTAGATAAAGTTGGTTGTATGATTATTCCGGTAAATACATTATCAGGAAAGATAAAGTACATTTCTTGCTCTGTTGATTCAAATTGTGTACAAAACTCGGCATTTAAACGGGTATGGAGTGTTCAGTACTTAACAGACTTCACGGATGGTAATTATTACGAATTATTGAATGCATTAGTCGGTCTTTGTCGATTATCACCACGTCAGAATTACCAGCAGTTGATTAATTTCTTATTGTAGACGTAAATGCATCAACAGGAGCAGTGTGGTGGGTTGAAACACCTGTTTAGACAAGTCATTCCTCTGTTTACTGTTGAAATTATCACTATTTCTCCTGTTAGATATTTATATAACCTTTATTTATATCCACAGGGAAATAATCCATAAATATAAGGAAATTATCGTGATTAGGGCTTCAGCTGCCCGTGCCGTCTCAGCTAACATAGAAAAAAAAAAATACTGGTTATGAGATGCGGCTGTAGTTTTTTTTTTTTTTTTTTTTTTACAAATTATGGGAAGGTAGAAGATTCGAGCCCTCGTGACCAAACCGCTTCGAATCCCACGACTGTGCGTGGTTGTGGTCCACATCCCCGCTCGAAGCGCCAGGGTTCGATGCCTTGGTCAGAACTCTGGAATCCTCGTCTTGCGTAACCGCCCAACGCCACCACCGCTTTGCCACTGTGTCCACCTGAACCACAATGTGGGTGATTAAGGTAAGAATATATAGATATATGCTCAATGGGGATTGGCTATGGGCGGTTGGCGTTTGCAGATGATGCCATTGTTCGTTTCTTCCTGACGTCACCTCGCCAGGGCGTTAAAGTAGCAAATGGAAAATAGGGTGAGGAAGTACTGCTGAACTTCAAGGAGAATAAGAAAATAATTTGGAAGGTGAGCTTTGCGAGAACAAGAGAGCAAATGGGAGAGTGAGTGAGGAGAAGACAGTCCGGTGAGAAGAGCGGAGGTAGTGAAAGCCTTTGCGTGAGACGAAGTGTGGCAAACCACCAGTAGGGAATGAGTGTTGCTGAATTTTCTAAGATATGGTTTGATTAGTCAGTCAGGATCTCCAACGTTCCATATTTTAGCTTAAGGCTGAGATGCCAGAGGACTGGCATAATGCATATATGCAACCATTATTTAATGGCACTTGGACAAAAGTGAATGCACAAGCTTCAGAGGTATAATGTTGAGTATACCTAGTGACTTGTACGTACAAGTAGTGATTGATTCGGAGGTGGCATTTACAAAGAATGTGGCTTCAGGATTGGGATGTGTAAAACCGGTGTTTGTTTTGAAGAAAGAGAGGAAAGACGCTGCGAACGTATAGTGCGGGAGAAAAGCTATTTAAAGCAGAGTGAAGTGATGTATGAGTGCGAGTAAGAAGTGAGGAGGGTGAGTGGTTCCTTCCAGATAAATGTAGGCCTGCAGCAAGGGTGTGAAACTTGTACTTCATCTTAGGTCTACCGTTCAAACTAGTTACCTATTTCCTATCTGGCGTTCAAACTAGTTCCCTATTACAGGTCTTGTTCAAACTATTACCCTATTTCCTATCTGGCATTCAAACTAGACCCCACGTCTCCGGTCTGGCGTTGAAATTGGGTACTTCATGTTCTGTCAGGCGTTGAAATATTGGCCCGGAAGTGTGTGTGAGAGAGAGAGAGAGAGAGTTCGCACGGCAGTGTGTGTGTGTGTGTGTGTGTGTGTCAGTTAAATACGAGTGTCTCCCTTGCGCTCAGCCCTCATAATTGGTTTCTTCATTATTACTGTCTCGTAGTAATCGCTTGCTTGTGATTGGTTACGTCTGTGTCTCCACAAGATTTGCTGTGGCAAACAGGCGATTACATTGGCGGCCGCTAGCAGGTAATTGGCATTGCACAGACCAGGAAATAGCCCCAAGTTATCAACGAACATTTTGCAACGCGCAGACTATCGTAGAATGAAAGTCTTACGCAATGGAAGTGGATTATGAGAGATTTAAGCACAGACGTATTCGAGGGAGCCATTCTGTGATCCCAGTGTAATCAAATTGGGTTTGAAGCTTATGATATGTTTTATTGGTTTATATAAAACACGGCAGTTAATGCTTCGAGCACAGCGGTACGATTCGTGGGTACGTTGGGTTGATTTCAGTTGACATGACCCCTTATGTAGAGTCAGGTCAAAAACACCAAGCCGTAATTAGCTAATAGGTAATTGGTAATTTCTACCATTGTTTTGGGGCCCATTTTCAGTTTTCATTTTGTGTTTTATGTTTCAAGTTTGTGGGAACGAGATTTTGTGTTGAAATTGAGGATCATAATTTATCCTTTCGGGTAAAATTATGGAATTATTTAATTACATCTCGTCTGGTTTGTTGTTTATCAATGGTAATGAGCGTTCGTAGGTACCCAAATAAAGAAAAATAATGTCAACATTGTAGATATGAATTAAAAGATTGTATACTTTAGTTCACATTATCAAGTGCTTTGTCAAGTCTTTAATGTGCAACATACGTCGACCATGCCACAAACCGAGCGCTGATTGGATGCAATAGGCGGGCGAAGGTATGTACGTAAAGTTGGGGACCCCCTCCCACACACAGCCTTTTCCCTTCCGCGTCTCATTTCAAGCCCTTGCGAAACGCGCGCCTCTTTTACTTTCCCTCGGCTTCCTCGTGGTGCTAGCGGAGCCGTAAGGTGGTAAAGCAAGTCAGCATCGTGGGTAAAGAGGGGGGGGGCGATAAAGAAGATTAGGGGATGAGGAGTGGAGGGTGACAGCTACCGAAGTGTACAATGGGTGATTAATGCATCGCCTCCAGACGTAATGGGAAAGTGGCTTTTTTCTCCATTCCCTTCCTTTCCCACCGTCACCCAATGGAACAGAGAGAGAGAGAGAGAGAGAGAGAGAGAGACGAGATAGAGAGAGATGGGGAAAGTTGGTGTTGGACTTCTCGTTTTCCTCACTGTATTGATGAGAGCTAAAGCAAGTTTCTCTCTCTCTCTCTCTCTCTCTCTCTCTCTCTCTCTCTCTCCCCTCCCCAGGCTCACCAGGAAGTGTGTGTGTGTGTGTGTGTGTGTGGCGGACGGGAAAGTAGTGGTTGGGGTGGGGGGCGGTGTGTTAGCGTCTTGCGTCACCCCCCCCCTCGGAGGGGTGCAGGCCCGCGCCGTCTCCTTGACAGAGGCGCCCGTCCCACACAACTCAACACTCACGTGGTCTCCCGGCCCCCCCCTTCCCTTGTGTGTGTGTGTGTGTTGAGCTACGTAATGCGTGTGCGTACAGGAGGGAGTTCTAAAACTCGTACGTGTGTGTGCGCGTGCGTGTGCGTCTACATGTGTGTGTGTGTGTGTGTCTCTGTGTGTGTTTGTGTCTGTGTGCGTGTGTCTGCATGCGTATTCGTGTGTGTGTGTATGTGTGTGTGTGTGTCTGCGTACGTGTTCGTGTACGTGTGTGTATGTGCGCGCGTTTACGAGTGTGTGTGTGTCTGCGTGCGTGAGTGCGCGTGTGTGTGTGTGTGTGTGTGTGCTAGAGAAAGAGTGGTCCATATGAATGCCAAGACAGGCTTCCCATAGTGTTACTTCTCTCCCATATTTGCTCCTAGTGTACTTCAGCGTCGAGTTCAGCAAGTTAACACTTCCCGTAATTAAGAAGTCCTTATTTTATTGTTCCTGAACATTTATAGAGACTAAATTGCTTTATTAGACCAGCAAAAACTGTTGAATTTTGCCTGGATGGAGTTCAGCTGTGTATTCAGCGCATCCCAGCAATGGAGGAGGTTTCTTAACAGACTTTAATTGATGATTGTCACACGCATTGTGTCCACATTTGCCTCAAAAAGAAATCATTAAAGAATGGAAGACGAATTTCAAATTAACCTGATGTTGCACAAACTGTGTCGTCATCCACCAACCCCGACAAGAACCAATATACATTATGTCGCCAGATAGATCCAGTCAGCCAGTCAGTTGTTATCCATTCGTATTCCCAACAATGGTTTTGGCAATCTCTTCTTATGCGAGTTCACGGGGTCGACTCCCACGGTTTTAAGAGCCTTTGTGTCATATGTGTGTTTTGGTAAATAATGCACCTTGCATAATCAGTAGTTGAAAGCTTTTTCAATATTTATTTCATGTATACATTTGTGGGTTATTTATGGCCTGAACCTAATGGATTTACTCCATCCCTGACTTTAGTGATTAGTAAGAAATATTAGTAAAGCAGTTAACTTTATCGAGCAGTGAACAGTGACGTCTCTGAACCTAACCTTATCACAATATAGAACACAATGAGAACAAATATCAAAGCGTGACCGTTATCCAGTTGACAGGAATAGTGAAGTAATTCCAACCATAGTTTGGAGACGATGTGAATACACCCTAAAGGGCGTCCCACTTTCCATTTTCTTAGCTAAGGTGAGATTTAAGAGGAGACTTTAGAAATCTGACATGCCGTTTGCTCGTGGGCAGAAAGGGAAAGTTTCAGATGACTGGCCAATTTAAACCTTTTTATTTCTTGGAGCTAAACCTTCACTTAAAAAGCTCGGCACAAATTAGTAAGGAAGACGTATATTTAGATAAACATGAATGTATGATGTATGCAAATTAGTTTTGCATATTACATTGATTTTTTACTTAAGTAAGCCATCTAGGTTTTCTAATCATTTATTCTAAACATAAAAGTTAATTATATATGTCAAATGCTACCAGTACTAATTTGAGCTTTTCAATTTTAAAGATTTTGTGATTCTGTTCTGAGCTTTTATATAGTCCCTCTTGAATTAATTTTCAAATGATTTATGCCAAATCCTTGCGTGCCCTGGTCAGGTCAGGTGAGTCACTGGTCACTCTCGTGTATGGAACGTGTCCACAACTTGTGCTCATTCAATTACGAAACCCGGAAGCCATTAAATTTATGTATGTATTATTTGTGGTCTGTGGAGATCATATTTTGAGTTCAAAAGATTATATACGTACATCCAGCCTTGCATTATGCTCTCATAATGTTATAGGTTGATTGAGACAGCTGTATTGACTTGATCAATAAAATCACAGTATTGTTCACTGCAACATCCAAGAGAAATGTTTGTTCGGATTTTCTCGAGATTCCCCCTTTTTCAAATTAATAAAAAGATGTATGTCGTCTATCTCAAAGCATGAAATGCAGTTATCTTGAAGTTATTTTTCTTATTTCACTCATCATATTCTTTATTCGTCATTTGTATTCGTGTTTGATATGAAAATTACTGTAAAATTGTTGTGTAGTAATGTCTCCGACAGAATAAAGTGAGTTTCGGGCAACATTTTAGTCTATCCAGTAATTACAGTTTTCTTTCGTGCTTTTAAGAGAAAATGGTTAAGGGTAATCTATGGTAAAATTACGTGACTAACATCGATAACGATGTTTTTACCGTTTATTGTGATAATCAACAGGTAAAATATAATGATACATTCCCCATAAACTTAGAAACTTAAAGTAAATGCTCGATGCTTCTCCCACAAACTTAGATTTTTTTAAGTATAGCTCAGAATCCTCAGAAAATGAATAGATAATCATCACCAACGGATTGGGATACGTCAACAAGGCGTTGCTTGGCCAACGGAATTTGACTCCATCAAGCAATGGCGTCGAGGTGGGCTACTGTAACGTTTGTTTAGCCCACCGTGGCATTTGGTCAGCCCAAATTATAATACATCAACATTTTACTACATAACGACAGGGATTTTTTATTAGCAAATAATTTCCAACATTCTTCAAAAACTCCCAGTAATTTTTGTCACTAGGAAAAGGACAATTCGGGAGACAGTAAAAGAAATTTAAGACATTTCCTCAATTTTAAACACAATTCCTTAAAATTTTGACTTTAAAATGCTTGTCCTCTTAAAATTGAACATCAGTGAACAGCCTAAATGATAAAAAAAATTGTTATAATACAGGATGATCAGTGTTCTGCCATTCAGTATATGTTCTCGAAGAACAAGAAGAACAGGTAGTCTATTTAAATCCTTTCTTTTTTGCAGTTGGTGTTGGTGATATTGGTGGGGACGGTTGCTGTCGACGCCATCTTGGGTTGGTGGGGACCCCCCTCGGCCGCTGCTACCAGACGTACGTCTCCCGCAGGTGCGTACGATAACTCAAGCCCGCACGACACACACACACACACACGTGACTGTATCCGTCGGTCATCAGTGAAATGCTTTCTCGCGCCGTGAGAGGCTGGGTGTCAGGAGCGGCGCCCTTCGGCTGCTGACTAGAGGGAACGTGCTGACGACGTTGCTCTTTCGACACGCCTTGGGAAGGCGACGCCATTCCCCGCACCGTCCTTGTGTTGGAATAACCACTTTTCTTCCTTCTGAGTGCAATGTAGTGCTTCCCTCACCGTCCAGGAAGGGTCAATATTCTCGTCAAGTAATCGCCGTCCTACGTCGGAGGGGAGGGAAGGTGGTCCCTTTAGAATTAAGACAATGTGTAATAACCTCAGGAGAGGTTGTGTGTGTGTGTTGCAGGGTCCAGCATAGCTGTGGTAGCCAAGGCGGTTCGTCCTATAACCTTGCCCAGCCAAATTAACTTTTTCAAGCAAGGTACGCCAATAATCAGGAACTGACATCATGTCATCCACTTAGGTTGAATTAACGGCGCGTGCCGTGGAAGAGCGTGCAGCAAGCTGTCTTGAGAAGGACTCCCTCACGACCCAGTCTAAATAATGCTTTGAACTTTTCCCTCAAAATGTACAGCTCTTAATGTCATCCGAGTCGTAAACTACCTCAGCATAATTATCAGGCTTAATGAAGTCAATGAGATTTTTTTTTAGTAATGTCTTCCGCATTTTTAAATCCACCGATCAAAGTTTACAAGTTCCCGTCAAATAACTCGCGTGATTCCCTAGCGTGTTGTACGGCAAACGCTGTAGTGTGTGGAGGTGAGTTTAGGATGCGACATGTTGGGAGTAGGTGCCAGTCGACCGTCTATATGACAGTCTGTCAATTTAACATCATGAGACGCAGCCATTTTAATCGACTACCCCCGTCTGCAGTAAGGGACCCGAGGTAAATCCCTATGGGAATGAGGACCCTTACGTTTATCGCGTGAGTATTTGTTAGACATGTACTAAAACCGAAGTGAAATGAAGCACATGGGAACTAAAAGCTAAAATATAGCCAACACTAACTGCATAACTGACATGAGACGTTAGTAATCTTCCTTGAAAAGAGAGAAGAAATGGAATAAACTGCACTCAGAAGAAATTAAAGTTAGAAATGAAGAGAATGAATGATGTTTCCCAATGTATTATTAATTCTATGACAAAAATTACACGACTCGGTATATGAAAGGAGTCGTCACATACGCGATATAAGTACAGCGTATAATGAGCTTAATGTAGCCAGAAATAAGTACTAATGAAATAGCTTACCGCCCTGGGTAAACCATCACGAAAACTAGTCGGAAATCTTATCTCGATTCATGAGTCCCTCAGTGCGTGGTTGGCAGGGTGGGCGGGTAGCGTTGGAGACGTGATTCGGCGTGGTCTACGGGCGGGGAGCGTAGTGATGATGTCATCGGTGGTGATGGCAGGGTGATGCCCGAGGTGACGTCGCTGATGTCGACCCGTGTCGCTAGAGTGTCTCTGCTGACGTCGGCAAGGGGTTGAGGCTACCCCACTAGAGATGTCGCTGACGTCTGCTGAACCGTCCGTGTTGACGGCAGCTTCGTCTCGATGGCCGCCAGTGCACTAAGCTGTGGTACAGGTGGCTCTTACAACCGGTAGTTGACTTGGCCCTTAATTGTGCCCAGAACTAACGTGTGGGGAACGTAGATGTGTCGTCAGGTAAGCTTTCAGAAGATCCGGGAACGCCAGGTGTAAAACTGCGTCAACACCCTGAAGAAGTGTGGGCCCGTAGAACAGATATTACCAGCAGTCACAAGTCACGTTCAAAATTAGACCTTCGTTGTTAACGTGGTTTCTTAATGAAGGTCCGGTGGCCCTTTAAAGCCTTGTTAGAAAATAGATATTGTACGTTTAGGGTACAATGAGTTCAGGTCCTGGGACACACGTGGTGTATTATAATAGGGCCTGCTCAAGCTGACTGCCCCGTAAGCCGGCGCCCACCAGCGCGAGGCCCTGATTACGCTATGTCAGCTACATATCTTATTAGAAGTCTAGACAGTAGGCCCGTGAGAACAGTGAGCCTGTGGGAACTGTCTATGTGATGCAATTAAGTATAAGTAACTTATAATAAACAGCTAATGACAAATTTAATGGCATGCGTGTGTATGTGTGTCTTACACACACACACACGCTAGCCTATGTCTGTCTGCTGATCTATAAACAAAGATTAAGAACATTTAATATCAGTAATTATAGAATAATGTAGACCCACGCAATACATAGGTTTAAAACCCCATAAGACCAACCAAACCCGTCCTCAAAACCAGCTAGGCTCTGTCAAAAACCCACTTATTCATAGATTTTGATTTTCAAACAATACTGATCACAAATTTCAAACTAATTGACATTTGGCTTTATAATTACAGACAAAAATTTAAGCATGCTTTGTTGGAGAAGCACAATAGAGATCAGCTATGAATAGTAACAAAAGAATTTATTATTTTGCGTACGATATCCAAATTCATTTTGGCTCCAACGCTTTCCCAGGCCATATGCAAATGATCGACTGTGAGACCAATACAAGGCGGTTAAATAAGCTTTTGGCACCTTAGTGTTAATGCCATACACACAAAGTAGTAATAGTGGTAGTAGTAGTAGTAATTATTAGTACTTATTGTAGTAGTTTAAGCAAGGAATACCCAGTTAGGAAGCCCAATTGGCCCTAGTTTACAATACAATTCAAAGGGATCTCGAAACTCGATTTCAGCGCCATCTGTTAGTGAGCTGATATACTAATTAAAGAGAATGCACAGGGTAAACTATAATATTTATAGCGTCATAGAAAAAGCTGTTGTAATAGTGTCATTAAGTCCCATTAAAAGCAATAGAAACGAAATTTTAATAAATTATCATTTATTACGTTAATATACATTATGATATTGCGTTACATAATGCGTTATTATTTACTTGTTGCATTATTATATACATGTCCATATTTCAATTGTGATTTTTTTTCCCACTTTGGAGATAGCCATGGGATTACAGTACTGTTTTAAATTCAGTCAATAATGTGACTTTATTATTTAAACGTTTTTTGACAGTATAAATGCTGGAGATGAATCCTTGGTGCAGTTAAGATTAAATAAAAATGCTTTAGCTATACATAATCGCCAACGCAAAAATAAAGAGAGGTACTGAATTCTATTTGCCCTTGTAACAAGTCAAAGCAAACTTTTAGTTATTTGAAGATTTTGCAAGTGTAAAGGATAAATTATTCTATAAACATAAGCTATATCCTATGTATTTAATGTATTGCACGTCAAATACACTTGTAATACAGTAGGAGACCCGTTCAAATTGCGTGAAAGCCAACGAGACGAGCACAAACAACCAATTCACTATGCAAATAGAAATATTGAACGTAAAGACATCATGTAATCTGTTTAAAAGGATTTCGACATGTTGCCAATATAGTCAATATAAGCAATGCCTAGAAGCGACAGCAGCGCCATCACGGCATTGCGCATAACTAAAAATTGATGCCACATGTCGCCTTTGAAAACCCTGAAATAACCCGTGAGTGTCTCGCCTTAACTATATTTAATTTGATTGCAACAGCCCTAATTAAAGTCATACTGTCTGGAAAGATGAAATGACAGACTTATTAATTAAAATGAAGGGATAGGATGAAATGATTTGTTTGTTAGAATTGAGGGGAAGAGATGAAATGATAAGTTATTCATTAGAACTGATGAAAGGGAATCAATTTAAGCTCCTTAGATGTTTAAAGGCCCAAGTCTTTTAAGGAAACTAGGGTGAAAATGGAGGAAAAATCCTCAGCTTTAGGTTTAGTCTTGCTTTAACCACAGAGCACTTTAGATATTTGATTTTCCTTTGCAGTGGCATATAATGAATAGAATAAAAGTAGGTGATTGTGCTCTGAAGTAACGATTTATTTATAATAACAAAATGATGAGAGCAAGGAGCACTTAATTATCATATTTTATTAAGGTAAACTTTGGTTGCCATGAGAGATCTGGTGAGATTTCGTATGTTCTGTTGAATTTTGCATTAATTCACCCCATCGTTATGCTAATTTTCATAACCCTTACCACAACTACCATATCTCATATTGCAAAACATTATGCAATGTATATTGCATGAATTACCTGTGATTTCAGTGCAGTAAACTCATCTTGGTGCACAACACACATATCCACTACAAATAGCCCACTATGCGACAGTTATGCATAGGCTGCTCAAGTGCCAATAATGGCACACACACACACACACACACACACACACACACGACCTGTGCCAGTTATGTCACTCTGAGCACACACACACCCGACCTGTGCAAGTATAAGTAACTTTACACCAAGCTTATTCTCAGCAAATCTTTATGCACAGTACGGCTGGACACGGGGCAACAGAAAGCTTGAGGTAATGGTTATTTGAAAGGTAATTGAATTTGGACCAGTGTACATGAAGTACTACAGAACAATATAACACCAAGTCACAGTAAATGAGGTAATAGAATAAAGTTACGATGAACATTATAGAATTGCATTCTAGGTAACAGTATGCAATAGATAAATGCAGGGATAACAGGAAACTTGGTTTAAGAGAGAGATGTGTGCCAACAGGTATGTGGCCATGGCATGGAGGGCTTCAGCAGCGCCACTTGCAACTCCATAATGAAGTCAGGCGCTCACCAGGGAAGCCAAGACCCCCAGCAGCCCCCACCCGAGCCTCCCTCATTATGGCTGAAGCTGCTTCCTCCCTCGGCCTTCCTGAGGACCCTAAGGTATGAAGACCCTTCAAAAGAGGAGGCCTCTGTAAGACCCCATCTCACCAGGCTGAACATCTGTCCCTTCCAAATGGTTCATTTTAAAAATTCATTTTCCAGATTTCTGTCATATGGTGCACTGACATTTTTAATAGGCATTTCATGTGTATTTTCTAGCATAAGATTGATAAAAAGTCAGCTTTCCAGTCAGTCGATCTCCTTGTTTAGTATACAGTAATATTTATCCATGAGAGAGAGGAATGATGAGACATAGCTTATATATAGAGGAAAAAGAGCACAACCATCTATATGCAGAAAATGTGAAAGTATGTGTAGAAAAAAAGGTAAGATCATAGATATGTATTACAAAGAAGTACTGCAGGGAAGTGATTGTGGACTTAGTACTGTATTTGTACTTTTAAGGATAGAATAACAACACATTCATGTTATTTTATTTTCCAGTTTTACCGTCACATATGTCGGACGACAGATGTGTGCCCATATTCATGGCGGTGGATGGAGGCCAATATGCTGCAAGCCATTGTCAGGTGGTCTCTTCTTTTATAGATATCCAAAGTATTTAAGACTTGTACAGGATTGAAGTGGTGTACAAACCAGATGAACTAAGGCTCAACTTCTAGTGAAGAATTTTGCAGGACAGTTGTGAATGCAAAAGCCTAAAATTCTACTGATTAATGATACCAGTCATAAAACCATCGATAATGTCTCTTCATCAAAACCACATAACTGTGTTGGACAAGTGAGTGTGAAAAGAACCACGAACCTCAAAATTGGACTACACAATCAGAGGGGAAGGTGTTGTAAGTCAATTTCACAGGGTAAGTTTTTGTTTCAACTATGCCAGTGTAATTTCATTTGCAATTTTTTAGTTCATGCTGCTTACCATTTCTCATTAGCCCATTCACATTTGTATATATATTATGCTCATTCATTTCCCTAGATTCTTCCAGTTCATTACTGGTAGTAGTATGTTTCCATCTCTTTCATTTTTCTTATTTTTTTCATCTTGACTTGCCTGTTATTTTTCAGATTCATCTTTTTTGTTGTCTTGTCTTTACAAACATTCATTTGAATTTATCTATCTATCTATACCTCTGGTGCCTGTTCCCAACTGGATCTCACTCATGGGGGTGGCCACAGCAATAGAGTCTCCATAACTAGTGGACTCGTGCTGCTTCTTAGCCTTTAAAAGGTGCCTCATCCTTTACAGGCCACTGGCAGGGGGCAACTCTAGTGCAGTGTTTACAGAGGCTTCTACCTAATGTTCATATTGACCACTGCTACCTAATGCTTTCTGTGAATTTCCTGTGATTTGCTGGTATGTGGACTTGTCTCATTATAATCTGAATTTTTCATGTTAAAGTTACTACCTTTATGGACCTTTCTCGTTTTCCCCAGTTGTCTCTCAGTTTTTCATATACTTTTTCTAAGGTAATTCATTTCATTTCCATAGCCTCCATTATTTTACTATTTCACTGTTCTCATCTTAATACACCTACTATCTTTCATCATTTTATTTTACATCTATCCTACATATTATCCTTACAGACCCATGATTACTGTGATAACATATGAATGAATCTTGCTACTCGCTACCTCCATCTTTGTACTATTAACTTTTGCAGCAGAATGTCTCTTAAACATTAATCCTTAATGCTCTGTTTCTCATCTGTCTCCCTTCTGTTACTTGTAACTCTCCAATTACTGTTTTATATTTCAGTCACAACATTAATTCTGCACTCTGATATAGGTTCATGGGCTTGTGTAATTGTTGTTCATTCAGTCATATTGTTCAAATCCTACTTTTCACCATTCAGAACTGAGAACCTTGTCTCAGTACTTATTCTCCTACTGTTAGATCTCTAAGAGATTCAGTCCTATTTCCTTATTCATTCACTTTGTTTGAATTGCTTTCCACTTTGAGACAGTTTATCATTTCATGGGACTGGATTATTCTTGCTAGCCATTCTAGATATTCTGCCTTACCTTCCTGAACTTTGAAAGTCTCTATTCTTTTCCTTTGACGACCTTCATCACTCAAATCTTTGAAGATAAATCCATATAGCTCCACAGAAAAGACAGATGAGTCTGAAGCAACCTGGCTTATCAACTCACCCAATCTAACCTCAAAACAAAGCATAATTTTAGGAATCAGATGAGTGGTAGAATCATTCAAAAAGGTTTCCATGTAATTGTCCATTTAGGCAGGAGATTTAGGTTGAAACAGGTAGAAGTAGTAGGTAGGAACATTAAGTAGAAGAAGTCGGTAGGAGCATTAGGTTGGAACCTCTGCAAACACTGCATTTGAGTTGCCTTCAGCCAGTGACCTGTTAAGGGTGAGACACCAAAGGTTAAGAAGTGACACTGGAGTTGACTAGGTATGGAGAGAATATTGCCACGGCCATCCCCTTGAAGGGGTTCCAGGAGGGAACGGGCATCAGAGATATAGGTAGATAAATACTGATTTTAGTTGGCAGTATACCATAACATCTATCCCACTCACTGGATGTTACAGAGGCAGAACTGAAGCATCTTCAAAGTAACCACCATGTCACTTGGGTTCCCTCCATTGAATCTTCGTGAGATACCATCTCCTTTAGCATCACCTTTGGGACCACTGCCTTGCCTCCCATATCCTGGTGCCTAAACCTCTGCAGCACCAGATGATGTTTTAATCATCTACAATACATTTATGCATTCCTCAGTTTAGAAGTAGATATGCAGAGGATTTTTTTTTTTAAGTAGAATCTTAATTTCATATTTTCAACAATTATCTCTATAATGTATGTACTGTACCATGACATATGTAAATAATCACTATAGCACATGTTCACGGTGCATGAATCATGTACATATTACAATTTAAGTTTTTGTTTAACTTTTGCTTCATTATTCATTTGTTTCTTTCATATTTAATCACCGTTTCCCCACATTAGTGAGGTTGCAACAGAAACAGATAAAGAAAGGCCACATCCACTCACATCCATTCTCGAGCTGTCATGTGTAATTCAAGGATAACACAGCTTCCTATCCATATCCAGGCCCCACAGACCTTTCCATGGTTTACCCTAGATGTTTCACATGCCCTGGTTCAGTCCAGTGATGGCACATTGACCCCAGTATACCACGTCATTCCAATTCACTCTATCCCATGTACGCCTTTCACCCTCCAGTATGTTCAGGCCTGATGCTCAAAATCTTTTTCACTTCATCTTTCCATCTCTAATGTGGTCCTCCAATTCTGCTTGTTCCCCCACTTCTGACACATATATCCTCTTTGTCAACCTTTCCTCACTCATAGACCTTCACTAATATTAATTTTACAATTCTTTGTGTATTCAGTAACAGAAGATTCAACGATATTTCTCGTGGTAAAGGAGTTAGTTAATAAATGAATTAGTGTTATTCCGGTCAGTATAATAGTCATAATTTTTAACATGATTAAACAAAGCATATGATTTTTGTTCTGTTCTTATCCTGCATTTATGTTGCTTAAGTCTAACACAAAGATCCTTACCAGTTTGCCCAACATAAAACATATTACAATTTTGTACAAGGTATTCTGTAAACACAGTCAGCAGAATTTTCTTGTGAGTTTTTGATTAAGATGTTCTTTATAGTACTGTTATTGCTGAAGGCTACTTTTTAAAGTAAAGGATTTAAGCAACCTTGGAAGTAATGTAAAATTATCACTAAAAGGGAGGACTAAAAGATTCTTGGTACCAAGGGAAGTTTTGGGTTTAACTCTAAAAAATGATTTCTTTGCGAACTTAAGGGATTTGATTCTAGATCTTTCACTGATAAATCTAAGTTGGCAAAGAAATAATTTTATTAGGGTTAAACCCAAACCTCCCATTGATACCAAGAATCTTTAGTTCTCCTGTTTAGTGATAATTTTACATTACATCCCAGGTTGCTTAAATATAAATGTAGCCTTCAGCAATAATAATACTACAAAGAAAATCTTAATCAAAAACTCGAGAAAATTCTGTAGGGTGTATTTACAGAATACCTTGTAAAAACTGTAATATGTTTTATGTTAGGCAGACTGGTAAGGATCTTTATGTTAGACTTAAGCAACAGAAATATAATATAAGAACAAAACAAAAATCAAATGCTTTGTTTAATCACATTAAAAATTATGACCATTGTAGTGACTGGAGTAATGCTAATTCAGTTATTAACTAACTCCTTTACCATGAGAAATATCATTGAATTTTCTATCATTAATTACACAAAAGAATTGTAACAATAATAGTGAAGGTCTATGCAAACTGGATAGCTTTGTCATAGGCAAAATTTGAAAATAGTTCCTTTTCCTGTCCACATAATGATGCCAGACCCGAACACCTCTATCCAGTAATGCTTATTTACCAGTGGCTTCTTAGCTATGTCTGTTCTTTGTATATCAACTGACTGTTCTACATCTTTCATCTTATTTTTGTATCTCCTCTGACAATTTGATCATTACACAGAAGTGCACTTGGGAACTTATCATGCTTCATTTTCCTCATGGTTTTATGCATATATATATATATGGTAAAGAAATAGGGCAACACGAGCATAAGACTCTCTCCCCATAACACACAAATAGTAATCACATAAACATGAAACACAAGGAATAAATAAAACAATTGTAATGAGTAGATGCTGTATTTCTTTAAAATCAGATATTCATAACAAAACATAGCACCTGGTAATATACAAATATCTTAAGATAGAGGGAAAGAACCAAACAGATAAAGATTAACAGCTGAAGGTTTTTCATTACAATTAAAAGAATGGCCAGAAAACTTTCATTATACCCTATTACAACATTCAGTACATAAAACAAAATATGAAGTGTACCTTTTGAAATCCATGTTATTTTAGGTAGAGGCCTCAATCCACCTAAATCATTGGTCCAGTGATACCTCTCAAACCCATAATTAGTGTGCCAAGGTTTGGGGTGTGGGGAATATTCTGAGCTTTAAAAGTCAATTTGTCAACAAATTTTCAGTAAAGTAGTACATCAACCATGTAGTATTATATTATGACCTTTATGTAATTTTAAAAATATCCAGCAGTATTTTGTTTTCACCTACATATAATTTTAACCACATCCTGTAGTATCTTATTTTGACCTACACATCATCTTAACCATATCCAGCAGTATTTTATTTTAACCTATACTGTACATATCCTACCCATGAAAAAAATTTACTGTATCCAGCAGTATTTTATTTTAACTTGTACTGAATATATCCTATCCATGGAAAAAATATATAATGAATTTCTAATATTCCTTAATATAAAGTGATCCCAGTGTTCAGCTGAGACACTTTACCTAATTCTGAACTATTTTTTAAGTTTTGATGCCTGTGGTTTGTCAGCAAGAATTAATTACTGTAAAAGACTGTATTCTCAGTAAGAATGTTCTGGTAGGCAAACACAGTAAAGTAGCCTAATACCATTGCATGCCAGGTCAGTTACTTCATGTTAGTTACACATAAATGAGCTAAAAAAATTTTTGTGACAACAAGTGTATGGAAACAAACTCCTGAAGGTCTGGAGACTTTAAACACAGGGATGTTCCTAGGGAACCTAATCTTGAAGAGTAACCAAGTCGTGGTGAGCAACATCTTATTTCTTGATACTTAGATATGTCATCATGTGTGACTAAAGAAGAAAATGTTAAAAACCAATATAATTAAACTTGATATAAAAAGATATTGCACATGCTATTTTTAAAGTCATTGAAAACATTAACTGAAATTTGAGTGTTTCTACATAAAGTGACTCAAATTATCTTAAATCATTTCGAGCAATTGTCAGCTGTTTTGAAACTGTCTCAACCAGAGAATATAGCACAATTCTGAATGTCTCTACGTGCTGAGTGAGGAGATGTAGACAAACTACAACCAAAACTGCTTGAGTGACCCAAGTGCTCCCATTTGTGTATAGTTATATAAAAAACATTCAAACAACATTTTCAGTGACTTTAAACAATGCATATGTGATGCCTTACTGTGCTGTATTTAAAGATGCTTTTCAGCATTTCACTGAAAAATTTGACATTGGTTTATGTATTCACTTTTTTAATTAATATATGTTGCAATATTTGGAAATCAAGATGCTGTTCATCACAGCCCTGGTTATTCTCTTTCTCATAAACACTGACTATATGTATGCACTAATAAAAGATAAAGTGATCAGGTGACTATGAGCTGAGAACCTTTGAAAAATACTGTATTAAGGACCAGACTGTAAAAATCCTAAATTTTCTATATGATCCTCAGGAGTAAATTGTTGGTTAAAGGCCTGGCAGAACGGTCAGACAGGAAAGCCTAATCTTTAACTGGCAAGTTACTTTGGATTAGATGGTAAAGTTTTGGATTATCCACCACTTTGTCCACAATAAAGTACTTTTCAAGGAGCCTGCCCATAATAAACGTCTTTTTATCTTTTATTACAACAGCATACAGTATTTTGACACAAATACTGATTGTATGTAAAACATGTAGTATACTTGTATTTAACTCTGACCTATACAAATAGCCAAACAAATAATAGATATTAGAGATACATATGTAAACATGCATCAAATGCAGAACTGTACATGCCTGGAGCTAAAAAATTTGTTTGCTCTCACTGTGGGGTTCATTCCGATTTCATGATAAGGTTATTCACCAGCACCAAACAAGTGCATCATTACACTGCACTCCTATAATGTATTAATACAGTAAATAACATGAAAAGTACACAAAGTACAAATAATCTCATGATAAAGATTCAAGAGATCACACAATGAAACACCTGGTCTAACTAGAGCACCACTGGCCAATCAGATGCTTCCTTGCAAGCACTGACCAGTCAGCACTCAGTTTTCTTAAAAGCACACTGGCCATTGGTCATAACCTACACAGGCAAAACTTCCATAAACTAGAATGGCACCTTTTATTTCCCCATAACAAAGATGCCTGGCAGATATTCAAAACATCCAGGCTGTGAGGGTTTGGCTTTCAGAAAGCCCAGCTTTGGGAGATATCACTGTACCTACTCGAGATGGATCAGATGTAATGGAGGTCAAAATTTACAAGCACTGGATTAAATATTGCAGCAAAAAGCTTAGCATAAGCTTGATTTTTATAGCCAGAATTCGGTGATCTTATACATGCAAAGTAAAAAGTAGATAAAGACTACTTCCTAATTACTGATTTCAAAAGTGAGAGAGGGACATCATGAATTGAAAACTGTCTAAGAAACTGAGCAAAGTTTTCAGGAATATTTTCACCTATAAAAATGCCTGTAAAATACATCGCAAGTTATATATACAAAAACTGACCATAGCATTCATGCAACAGATCAGTCTGGGAGAAGATAAAAGAGTAACAAAGTACATTCTCTATCAATGAGTTATTCTATGAATTTCAAGCATGGCTTTCAGTATTATTAGATATAAATAGTGTATTTTCAGTAGACCATGACAAAATCCAATTTGGGAAAAGTAGATTTTTCCCAATAGCAATTCAGAAAATCCTAAAAATATTTCCTGACCTAGGTCTCATGATTTGTGGCTATTTCAACATTTTTTCCTAATAAAAACTGTAGAACATTTGCAACATAACAGAATGGTTCAAACTAAGGAAATAATTATGGAAAAATTTCTTCTTTACTATGTACTACAAACTAACCAACAATAAATAGGAGCAATAAAAGCCTGGTGTTTGAAATAACAACATTCACCAGCAACTGAAGTTATCTGAAAGGCCACCAGAATTCAGCTTTAATCTGTGTTAACAAAGAATAATGGCATTAACCTTTAAAGAACAACAATGACCATGTTAAATCTGTGTTATGTGAAACAGTCGCAGCATCCAACTTCAAATCCACGTTTCCTGAACCAGTTAAATACCAAATAAACTTATTACCATGCATTCATACAACTGAGTTTGCTACAGAAATAGGTTCATTTCTTGCATCGCTTTATGAACCTCAATAGGTCAGAGGTTTCGAGGATGCTTCAGGTACTACTGTATTTTAACATTTTCATCACAGTGCATGCTATCACGCTCCTATGCAGAATAATATACCTCAGAACCAATGCCAGATCTGAAGGAGCCCACAAAACAACGAACATTTCCATGATCTTGTGTCTGTGGACAAAGTTTCATACATGCAGAAAACCAACTGTTATATTTTTTGTACTCGGCTCATGTAATTTTTCATGAAACACTTGTAGTGCTGAACTTCAAACAACAACCAAAGTATCTGTACATATCACCGGTATTCATTATTCACAGACTCTGCTCATCTATAGCGCACAAAATTAACCTTCTTCAAATGATGAAATGATAAGACAGATGACAATGAAAATAAGGATCGGGAACCTGTACTTTAGTATTCTATATACAAATAATGTACCAAAAAGTTGCAGGCTCTGTTACTTCTTTACATGAGCAAAAACAAATAAAAAGGCCTCCAATTCAATTACGTGAATTATTATAAAATAAACACCCTGAATTTTCATTACTGAAACTTTTCTGTGCCTCTTAAATGACGGGCAACTCTTACGAGATTTCCATGTACTAGGAGTGCTTCATCTTCCACATTATTTGAGGAAACTTCACAGATTGTAATATGAAACACAATAGGTCTCCCTGCAAGGATCACTAATATTTAAAGTAGATAACAGCATATAGACTGTATATAAATATGTAGATAAATGTTTAAAAAAGTAATTGCTTTAAGATACCACTGTTCGACCGCATACCTCTCGTGTTAAGTTCCTGATAAACTAAGACAATCTGCCATTTTTTCTGAGGTCCCTTTATGGGTTTTATCATTTACAGAAACTTCATTTACAAATATGTACAATGTACAGTATATACATGTAATAAATATAACTATAAATCTTTTAATAAACCTATGTACAATCTTTTTGCTATATAAAACATTACATGAGAGAATCCTATGACTATTTAAGATAATTCTCAAATATCTATATAACTATGCATTTATTTATTTCTATCTTGTTTCAAATTCTAGGACATAAGTTACAAAACTAAATACTTTGAACTTTTCATCCACTTCGCAAAAATAGCCGTGTTTCACAAACATTTTGTAAATTACACCATAAATCACATGAGAATTTGATATTGTTATTCATCAACTTTCTGGTGCTTCCCATATAATAAAGTTCATCATTGCAAGCACATGAAATATTTTCATTTGTAGCAATGAATGAGTTCTCAGTAGTCACAGTGAACAACATTTCCCACAGTCCTGGACATTTCTCCTGTTACCAACTCCTTTCTTGTACAAGTATTTCTGTCAAACTCACAAATGGGTATACAAAAAGACAAAACTAAGTACAGTATAACACAGATGTAAACTAGCATTTAAAAAGCTATGAGCATTAGTTGTCAAGTAGTACAGCATAGTTATTTTCACAAACTCTTCACTGAACTCTTGAAAAGTATTGTGAAAAGAGATAATGCTGGCAGACAGGATCGAGTTTCAGATCTTCTACAAATCTAAACTTGATTGCCGACGACCTGTGAGAGAAATAATGAAACTTGTGAAACAGACTTCACACTATTACTCTATGTGGCTGGAAGTGGTTGCCATAAGAGAAGTGAGCTGCTGGCCTGTCCTGGACTAGTTGGCAGACCTTTTCATGTTTCAGTGGATGAGCCCAGTGATCATACACAGGCCATGAGCTTCAAAGGTTATAGCCATCAAATCAAAAAATGTTATAGCATTCAGTTGAGGGAAGCAGTATGAAAGTTTGAAAACCACTACAAATACCTATAAAAAAACAAGCTAATGAGGATGGATGACACAGCTGAATATAATTTTCCGTTGAGGTCAAGCACTGTGCAATATGTAGTGGCAATTGTTATAAGTCGGACTTTTTTATGTTCCTTAATTCTTATGATGTAGAATGGAAAGAGATGTCGGCTGGCAAAAGACGAGACCAGCAATTTTCTTTGAGTAAACACAGAAACTAGAGTAGCAAGTTGATCCCTTCCCCTTTTGCCAGCCATTGGGGATGAGTGGAACCAGGGAAACCTTCCCATAAAAGGTACAGTACACTGTAAGCTTGTATACACTTGATCGACCCAGTGCAGATGGGAACAGAGAAGGACAGTAAATACAATACTGAGCATACCTTTACGAAGCAAGGGTCAGTCCAATGGCACTTTTTCTTGGACAGTTGCAGTGCGTGTGAGGCGGAGAGGTGGGGCGTGACGTCAAGAGTGATACAGCTGGCATATACACACTCGCATGGTGTTCATATATCTTTCCCATGTCATACGCAGGGAGTGGTTACTGCAGATATATGTATATCATTTAAGTAAAAGGCATCCTTCTGAGTTAAAAACAGTAAAATATACAGTATATACCTTCAACTTGATCAGCTACTTGCTGATATGTGATCCATGAAGGCATACTCTCCAACAATGTTTATATCTGACCTAATGAAACTTTCAACTAATGTCTAGCTGTTCTAACTACTATTAGTATCATTAATATAATCCATTTTATTATTACTACATTTTTTCAAAGATGGCAAATATGGACACTGGCACCACATCATGGTTAAGCCAATATAATAAATAATTACACAATCCCAGGACCCATTTTACAGGACTCCTGCACGTTTGAAGCTGCACTCCAAGCAGGAGCAGGGAAATGATGGACTCCTTTGGATTAAGAAGTTCCTTAATGAGACCATACTCCTCTTCAGCCACTGACAATGATACAACCTCATTAAAGGTGAATTTCAATTCACGGCATAACCACAAGCAGGTGGAGTGTAGTAACACGTGAACCATTTTTATCATCATTATTATTATTACAATCATTTATCGTCATTATTACTATATGACCCTAAAACCCCTTTCAAAAAATCCAGGGGCTCCTTCAGCCCCAAGGATACACTGAATTCAGTAGAAGAGACAAGATGGACTCCACTGTAGTGAGAAGTTCCCTGAGACAATACCATTTCATCACCTGATGATGAAACATTCCCAACAACCGGGCAAAATCTAGTACCAACCTAGGCCAATATTATATGCTTATAAATAAACCCTACGGAAAAGGATGTCAGAGATATTGATAGATAGATACTTAAACCCTAACATATCCAAATAAGTCATCACCCAATAATTAAGCTACATGAGTATGGAATCTGGTCATAACTATGACAGCTACATTTACACAGTCCATAGTCTTTAAATTAATGGCAATAAATCTATTCATTTATACATCTTATTTATGCATTATCTTACCAGTACTAACATGGCCGTTAATCATATATTTGCACTGACTGGTATTATCTGTAAAATCCTAAATAATGAACTTCAAAAAATGAATAGTATCCTACTTTTCCTTCCTTTCATCATATTCCCTTTTCATATCAAACACTCAGGTCAAGAGTTCTAATTGACAAATGACTATACTGGATAATAAGCTTTCTATCAACCATTCCAAGCACTGGTATCAAATAGCCACATCTTCAAATATGTATACAAGTCCTGCAATAACTACACATATTATATACAGCATACGAATTCTACTTGCACATGTACTTACTTCTCTCATGTTTGTGATGTATCAATGAGAAGTGAACCTTAAAGTAAAAATCCTTGCATTCCTCCTCCTTCTGTTCTTACATTTAGAAAAGTGATCATACAGGTTTAGAGGATTTCCAGCCCCCTTCACTTTTCTTTCCTCTCCCAGGAACCCCTTATTTGGGGCTCCCACAACACCCATGAAGTAAACTATTTCCCAAACTTGTGAAATCATCTCCAGTTTCAATAAACGGTGATAAAATGTGATGTTAATAAAAAAATAGTTTCTAAAACAAGATAACAATACTCCTGGCTATCCAAACTGCAAATAAGCAGAATCATTCTAACCTTCTTTCTGCATAATTAGAATTCAGGGGGTGCCTCAAAACAACCAGAAAACTGCTGAAAAAGAGTCTGAATTGGGTATTTCTCTTTTTACAACTTCATATCAAGAGTTTACATACATGAGATTTGAAACATCCTGAATTCACATAATATGAAAAAAGCAATCTTTAAGTAATATTATGAACTTTACCAAAGATTAATTTCTTAAAAACTCAAATGAAATCAATGAGAATGGCAAAATATCAAGCCTGAAGTATTCTATATACATGTAAATGCAACATATTTATAGAAATTTGCCAATATAGCTTTGGATATTGATATAGCTCGGAATATTGATAGAAAAGGGACGACGTTATAAGGAACAAACTTTTATTCCCTACTGTTAATGGTTTCCCTGAGAAACACATTAACTACAACATGTCTTTGAACTTCATCACTGATTTATCAACAGGAAGTTCTTTCTAATATTGGCCTAATTTTGTAAAACCATTTACCTATTATTTGTAATATTTTTACTGTTTCTAAAGAGCAAAAACTCACAAATTAATTAGTAATGACCTCTCGTTGAAACGTTTGCAAAGCCAGGAGAATGGAAAAGTTAAAATGACTCCTCACATTATGACGCTGGTGTCAATGTGTGAAGCAGACCCTTTCCAAATGCCACGACATAAAACAACGTATACATTAGCTGATTTTCCTTACGTGCAAGACTGTTCATATCATATAACTCTTTAAGCATCTCAGAATGAAGAAACAGTAACCTACTTAAATTTGACTGTGCAAAAAAAATTTCTCACCATATCTCTATCTATGTCATTCATTTATCTCTGTCCAATTTAGAAAAACCATAATTCAAACTCTGTAACAGTGTAAACATATTGGGCATAGCCATATCCTCCATACTATCCCAGAAACCCCACATAATCAACATCACAAAGCCTGCTTCCCAAAAGCTAGGGGAACTGTATAGATGCCGTACTTAATCTTCTCATAAGCAGCAATTTCATACCTAATAGGATTTCATTTGCCCATGTATGGAGAATGGCTCACACATCTGGGATGCTCTTCCACCACCCCTTTATGAACCAGAGTCAAATCAAAAAACTTCTATCTCATAAATTCTCCTGGTATCACCTCTCTTTAACCATCCTTTTCTGTACATTGCAATACTGCTGCTCTCTCTTTGTTCTACAGGGATGACTTTGGCTACAGTTCATGTGAACTGTCTGCACATGTCCTAACCCCCAAGGATTGATTCTAAGGTATACATCTGGCTGCCGCTTCCCACACTCTATACAAGAGACTGGAAACTAAAGGATATCTCCTTCATCTTTCGAACAACTAAGATGTGGAATTCTCTTCCTCTTTTTGTTTTTTTCTCTTTCAATAACCTTTCTACTTTTAAGAGTCATGTCTACAAGCACCTGTGACCCTTGATTAATTTCTACTTTCCTTTTCCCTTACTTCATTCCCTTCAACTGAGATGGCCTTTAACAAGGGCATGCCTAACCTGTGTCTTGCCGGTCACTATAAAATTAAATATAATACCATAACACATCTACACTCACCTAAAATGCCATGAAACAGGCAGAGATCTAAAGGAACACACATCATGGTAGCAAGTCAACTGTGTTTGTTTACATTCATAAATGGCACCATGCAAGGAGGTTTGGCAAATCTTTCAATGTCTATGGGATGTTCACAAATCTCACAATAGGGAAAGACATTTTTTTGGAAAAACATGGGATAAATCATATTGCACACAAGGGAAAAATTACTCAGTCAGCTGTATCTGAATTTCAGAGCAAACAGGTTAAGATTCTTAACTCTCAGTTTCAGGTTTAGTTGTTTATTGTGCAGCCACCTTTACTTATTTCACAATTAACGCACAAAATTTGTTTTGTTTCTTCCATCAGATCTCAGATATGAAATGAAAAGGATGAAACACTATTATAGGCTTCCATTCAAAATGCAATATAAATCCAAAAAGGATTTCAACTAAATCCTCTCAAATTCTCCTCCTTTCATCTAAGTTTCCCCATAATTCATCTCACTCTGAAGTGCTCTACGGATACTATGCATGCTTTTATGGTATCTACATCAGGTGTTATTGAGAAAGTTTGGGTGAGAGAATAAGGTGAATATAATACACTTTGAAATATCAATTCATGATATAATTTTGAATCAATATTCTCTGATCAGTATGAAATGAATAAATAATTGCTGAGTGAATTTCATGCATAACTTCACTAAAAATGTTTAGTACACCAAGTCATCCAAAATGTATTTCTCCATGTCTAATTTTCTTAGTGTCATAACAGATTTAACATATTTCCCTCTAACAGCACCTCTGGTGTGACAAGGTCTGCTGCACTCAATAAGCAAAATGTACAGCCATTGCTAATGCGTTCCAGCACGAGGTCTCAAATTCTCAACCTCATCTCTAACAGTCTCCCTTTAAGCTTAGCAAAATATAAATGAACCCCTTGAGTGTGATGCATGATACATTTTGAATTCCTTCGTGCAAGTACAGTTATGAAAAATAATGTGCAAATCTATGTTATTAACAATATATATATATATATATTTATCAAAAAATAATCTCAGGATGCAAAAATGCTCTCACCTTTTTCCTCTAGGTTTTCTTGTTGGGAAATAAGGACAAAAGGAATAAGTTTATAATGTACAAAAGTTCCACATGCACTCATACATAAGCATCATACAAAATTATATACTAATAGGAGATTATGCCCAATCATCACTGTACAGTATAAGCAATACCACAAGCTGTAATTGAAAGGTATTATTATAATGGTAATAATAATACTAATGATGATGATAATAATGAGTAGTCATAGTTATATTAATAATGATACTAATAAAATAATAAATGATAAATAATAATAATACTAATACTAATAATAATAATAATAATAATAATAATAATAATAATAATAATACCCCTGTGGATACGAAAGAAAGAATACCATCCACATATCTAATGCATGCTGCAGCGCAGTTTACTGGTTAATGTTGCTGACTAGGAATTCATACTGATGGGTTTGAATGATTAGCATGGCAGTTGGCTCAGTCAACTCAGCTGTTTCTTATCCCCTCAGAACTGGTCGATAAAAGGGGTACCTGGCTCAGGTTAGGACATATATATATTTAGCATAAATGAGACAGCCTATGATTAGGGTACCGAGTTGCCCGTGTCATGTCAGCTATCATAAATCCTTCCCCCCCTGCTTTATCACTCCAAGAGTAGGAACAGGTGAAGGAGCTACATAGGGATTTTTCAATGAGAGCTCATTTGTCCATTCCTGATGATACTTTGCCAAGGCAGGAAAGGCAAACATATATATAAAAAATAAATAAATGATATGGTTTGAGCATATGGAAGGAAGAGACTGTGGTTTGGACATATGGAAAGGATGAAGGAATGACTAAGAGGATGCATGTGTCAGAAGTTGAGGAAGTAAGGGAGAAGGTGAGACTGATGAAGAGATGGAGTGAAAGAGATTTTAAGTTACCAGGGCCTGAACATGCAGGAGGAAGATTGGTACGAATGGGATAAAACAATTTGGAGCAATTTGCCGTAGAGGAGTTGCATCCTGTCAATGGGCTGTACCAAGGCCTATGAAGTGGTTAAAGGAAACCAAGGAAAGGTTTATGGAACTTGGTTGTGAATAAAAGGCTCTGGTTTCAGTGCATTATACATGACAGCTAGAGTGCGGATGTGAGCAAGTGAAGCTGTTCTTCATCTGTTCCTGGCACTACATCACTATGCAGGAAATGGTGAACTAGTATGAAAAATAAGATAAAATACTACCTTGCTAACACGGGAAACAGCAATCAAGTATAATAAATAAAAATAAATAAATAATTACCACTAATGCCTGTACTACAACTACTACCTGTACTATTTCTGCTACTACTATCAATAGCAATAATAATAATAATAATAATAATAATAATAATAATAATAATAATAATAATCATAATAAAAAGGCATTACTGAACTCCACCTGCATGTGGTATGCTACAAATGAAAAGTTATCTTAGGATAACTTTTGTCCGTGACTGGAGCCTTAAAAAAAAAAAAAAAAAAAAAAAAAAAAAAAAAAAAAAAAAAAAAAAAAAAAA
>JAYMFT010069477.1:0-14631 GCA_038088735.1 Panulirus argus
CTGGTGATAGGGGAGAAAGAATACTTCCCACATATTCCCTGCCTGTCGTAAAAGGCGACTAAAAGGAGAGGGAGCAGGGGGCTGGAAATCCTCCCCTCCTGTGTTTACTTTTCTAAAAGAAGGAACAGAGAAGGGGGCCAAGTGAGGATTTTCCCTCTAAGGCTCAGGCTTTTGTTCTTGGTGTTACCTCGCTAACGCGGGAAATGGTGAATATGTATGAAGAAAAATACGTACATATATATATATATATAATTTTGTAGAATGGTTGTTACTGTACTCCTCCAGCTCAAGGGTACACTGTGAATGAAAAGTCACCTTTGGCAAGGCTGTATCATTGAGAGTACAGTCTTGTTATAGAAGTTGTCTTTCCAAATGAGTCTACATTTCTTTGCCATGGGTTAACATCAGCACTCCTTCACAAAACTATAGAATGTAATGCCTGTAACTGTGATAATAGTAAACGGTATTTATTGTGTAATTATTACAGAGTTATTATTCAGTGTAATAGTGGTTTGTTCTTGTACACAGTGAAATATCCAACACAGCCTTGAAAGCACTGTTACATCTTCATTCGTGCTGACATCTGTGAGCAATGGTGCATCTAGTGAATGTGCTTACATATGCTCAGCTGTCTGCTCATGTTGTAAATAGCTCTGTGTTTTGAGGTTAATTTTGTTAATATACAACCATTTTTATATGTTATACCTTACAGTTGTATTTAGTATTATAATAACTATCATCTAATATGCTAATGTAAGACAGAGATTTAATAGGTTAGGTGGTAAAATGATTGATAAGTCAATACTCATTATTTTTCACTTTTTTTTTTATTTGGCATTCTCCCTTATCCATGGTGACAGGGAAGAAAGAATACTACCCATGTATCTCCTGCATGTCTTAGAGAATGTGACTAAAAGGGTTGGGTGTGGAAGGCTGGAAATCCTCTCCTCTTGTATTTATCTCCAAAAAAATGAACATAAGAAGGGGCAAGTGGAGGATTTTTATTCTATGGCTTGGTCATTTGTTCTTGACTACCTCACTTGTGTAGGAAATGGCATACATGCATGGAAGAAAAGAAATTAAATATATAAGAAGCATCCATGCCACCAACCAGGGCCCTCCCCTGTCATCTCAGTTCCCTATCTCACCAGTATAGAGGAAATTAAGCTACTGTTGTGGATATTTTTTTTCAGTATCATGATTTTTTTATGTGGGGGAAGGAGGGGAAGGGGATTTGAGCTTAATTTCAGACATATGTCACAGTTTAGGAGTTAAGAAAGTGTTGAATTAAGATTTCATCTGAGAAACCATACTGTCCTGAGTCAGTCATATACTAAGTTATGCAAAAGTATGTCTGTTATCCTTAATTTAATCCTTTTGATACATAATGAAATTTCAGGCAGGTTCCCAAAATGTGTCAGTTATCCACCAATAGACTGAATCATTAACTTACCTTTCCTATTACTTTTTCAACATCAGAAGATTTATTTTCTAGTTCTGTCCTTAAATTTCCTTGAAATCCCTACTTTCTTCTTTCTTTCATAATTGTTAGCTGTTTCCCACAATACTGAGGTAATACCAGAAAAGCCTATATTACTTACATCCATTCTCAAGCTGTCATGTGTAATGCTATGAAAATGTAGCCTCCCTATCCACACCAAGTCCCAGTTGACCTTTCTGTGGCCTACCTCGGCTACTTTACATGCCCTGGTTCAGTCCGGACATTGACTGCACTGCCCCTTGTATACCACATCACCTCAGTTTACATCATCTTTTGCATACCTTTCACCCTCCTGCATGTTCACCCCTGAGCACCCCTTAAACTTTGTTTCACTTAGTGCATGAACATTTAGGTTCCTTTCCTCAAACATAGTAAATATTTCAGTAAATATTTCTGCTTTCTTCTCATTTTGGTTACATCCAATCATATCAGACAGCCTAGCCTAAGCCTTCCAGGAAGATGAGCACTTCCCGCTTGGCTCCTTCTTCTGTTCCAACCTTTAGAAATTGAAATACCGGAAGGGGAGGGTGTTCAGCTTTGTTCCCACCCCTCTTAATCACTTTCTATGACATGAAATGAATATGTGGGAAGTATTCTTTTTCCTCTGTCCAAAGGGATAATTCATGCTGCATAAAGAAACGTGATGATTTACATAAGAAATGCAGGAAATATGTGAAAATTGCACTTCCATAAATGGCTCATGATTTGACTCAAAGTTAGTGAGTAAACTGCTAAGGTCATTTTCTGTTATAAAAAGATAACAATGAATACATTATTTCTTTTTCATACTTGTCCTCCATTTCCCATGTTAGCATGGTAGCACCAGGAACAAAGAAAGGTTGCAGTCGCTCACATCCATTCTCTAGCTGTCATGTGCAATGCACCAAAACCCCAGCCTCCTTTGCACAACCAGGCCCCACAGACCTTTCCTTGGTTACCCCTGGTGGCTTCACATTCTTCAGTTCACTCCAATGATTGCACGTCACCCACTGTATAACACTTCATTCTAATTCACTCTTTCCTGTGCATGCTGTTTATGCTCCTTCATTTTCAGGTCCCAGTTATGCAAAAAAAAATTTTCACTCCATCCTTCCATCTCTGATTTGATATTCCCCTACTCCTTGTCCCTTCCACTTCTTACATATATCCTCTTTGTCATCCTCACCAAACTCATTCTCTCTCTATGTCCAAACCACATCAGCACACCCTTTTCAGCTCTCACAACCACACTCCTCTTATTACCACATCTCTCACTTACCATTTTATTATTAACAGTCAAACCATCTCTCACACAACTTATCGTCTGCAGTGAATTTAATTATCACCCTTTCTCTGACTACCCTTTATCACCTGCCCACTTCCCACATTTTGCATGCCACACACTTATCTTCCAGATATCAGCACTGCATCCCTAAATATCTCTCATTCCTTTCCCATTCCACTTGCTTCATTTACTTTCACCTTTTGCCATTCTGCACCATCTTTTCTGATATTTTCTCACTCATCTCATTTCCAAACTCACTTACTTTCACCATCCTCTTCTCACTCATATTGTTTCCTTTTTCTGTAACCCTTACACAATTTTGACCTTGTCTCCACCAGTTAATGGTCAGACATCTCACCAGCTGACCCTTTCCTACTCACCCATGTATGTATGTATGTATGTATGTTTGTCCCTCTATTTAAACGAGGTATTCTCAGTCACCAGGCCTTTTTCAGCACTCAGCTCCACAAGTTGTTCTCCATTCATGTTTGCCTCGCTGAATATCCCATGCCCCCATTTATTTCCTCAATTGCCGTATTACTCACTCTGGCATTTAAGTCATCCATCACCAATAACTGATGTCTCTCACTCAGCTGCTCCCAAAACACTTGCCTCTCATTCTCCTCTTCCTCATGGCTAGTTGCATTGACTCCAATAATCACTCAAATCTTGCAACCCACCTTTATTTTTATCCACATCAGTCTGAAACTCACTTCCCTACACCTTTTCACACATTTCCACAACACCTGCTTGATCAGTAGTGCTACCCTTTCCTTTAGCTCTTGCTCTCACATAAACCCCTGTCTTTACCCTTAAGATATTCCCAAACCATTCCTCACCTTTACTCTTGAATTTTGTTATGCTCAGAGAAAGAACATCCAGGTTCCTTTCCTCAAACATACTGCCTCTCTCTCTCCTTTCTTCTCATCTAGGTTACATCCACATACATTTAGACCCTTTGAGCCTAAGCCTTCGAGGAGGATGAGCACTCCTCACTTGGTTCCTTCTGTTCTGTCTTCTAGAAACTGAAATACAGTAAGGGAGGGATTTCCAGGCCTTTGTTCCTACCCTTTTGAGTTGCCTCCTACAACACACAAGGAATACAGTGGTGGAATTCTTTCTCCCCAATCTCATGATATAATTTCAATATCTATAGAACAAGTGAAGGATATTCCTAGAAAAACTAAAGATTTCTGGTGAAAAGTAAAAGCTCTTATTATGCCATGGTTTTCTTGTAACTATTATTTCATTGTAAATTTGTATATTGACAGTACAATTATATGTCCATTATGAACTATTTACATCTAAGTCTAATGAAAAAATTTGGCTAATATCCAAAATCTAAGTTCTGTTACCCACAGCTACATATTAAGTTTTTCAAAGTGAGATGCACCCTAAATCCAGGAGATTTTAGCCGTAAACATTCTCAATCTTATGCCATTTGTGTACAGGAACTGTCGTAACTGAAGTTATTGATGGAAGCGGGTCAGGTGTTTCCACGTCATCATCACCTAGTTATCCTTCTGAGGCATCATAATCATCGATGTCCTCAAAACTAACTCCTACTGTCAGATAGGTATTAGGCTTTTGACAGCATTCTCTCAGGGTGATGCTTCCGTCCTGAGTGAGGAGCATTAAAGTGGTGCCTGGAACCATCTTACACCTTCCATGCTAGGATTGCTGGTCCTACCTTCTGTCTCATCAAAATGGGTCTACCGGGCTAGTCCTGTCATTCTCTCTTTACAAGCACCATATACCTCTTCAAACCTCAGTTATTTTCTTTGCTTTAAGTTTCTTACCATCTCCTGGCTGTGCATTTGTTTTTATATGTAATCATAATGGAGCCCAACAAACCTGTGGCCCCTCGTCCTTGGCATCTCAGGTGCTAAGAATCCCTGGATTCCCACCTGATTCTGCTGCGAGTGGGAGGGAGGGCATAGAAAGTAGAAGTACAAACCCCTCCCTCAATGTTTCCCACTGCACAATATGTTTCTCTAGTTACCTCTCTTATGTTGAACACCATCTGTCTAATACCTTTCCTAATGTCTTACTTCTCTGAAACCTAATTGTCTAATTAAGTTCTTACTAGCCCCTTTTTCTCATCCAACTACATTCTCCACAGAAGATTCCAGTTCACAGGTAGTGTCTGTGCTTATTGTAAGACCAACACGCTTTGATGTTATGTTATGTAGCTCAAGGTTTGTCTCCCAGCTGCCATCTCTCTCTCTCTCTCTCTCTCTCTCTCTCTCTCTCTCTCTCAGAAAAAGGTATCTTCTAATTGTTCACACTTTTGATCTTTCTTTAACTATCTAAACTCTTGCCCTTGAGGCCATGGTATCCTCTAATCTGCAAGCCAAGGGAATTTCATCTTTCATCATATGGAATGGTTGAATTCCTTCCATATGGATGATGGAGGATTGAAGCCCTCACTTTCTCAATTTTTGATTATGTAAAGCAAATTGGCTCCCTCCTCACCCATATTTCTGACTGCTGTGACCACTTTCCTAATATTCTGGATCTGTTTCTCACCTCAAATCCCTCACAGTGTATCTACACAATCTTATCCCCAGTTGGTTCATCTGACCACACTGTCATAAATGTACCTGTTTTAATGGCACCTCTCCCTCCAGCACCTCCCTCTAAACATGGCACCTCAACAAAGCTGACTGGAATAAGTAACAGAAATTCTCTTCAGGCTTTCCTTAGGTGAGTTACATACATAAATTCTCTTCTGACTTTCCTTGGTTAAATTACAGTCACTTGTGTTGTGATGCTTCTGTCTCTGCCAAATGCATAGCAGAGGTTATTATTTTCTGAAATGGAAATATTAATCCCCTCATCTTCCAAGACAACCTCTTCTTCAAATCCATGGTTCAGCCATTCCTGTTCTTACACCATTCATACAAGAGATCATGCAAATCAGGCTTAGTAAAATTCTGCTTCCTCCGACTCCCATTCAGCATTTAGCATTGTCTATAATCATTACAAGAACATTATCTGTGAAGCAAATTGTTCATATATTCAAAGGAAGTGTAATAACTCTCATCATCTATGGATAGGTCTTTCTGGTATTTATCTAAGGGTATCCCTAACAGCTTCGATTACTCTACCTTTCCTTCACTTTTCTCCTCAGACAGTACTATAGCTGTCTTTCTAATAGACAAAGCAACTCTCTTTGGTTCCTGTTTCTCCTCTAATTCTTCCCAGTATGACTCTAACATTCCTTCACCCCCTGATGTTCCTCTTACTAATCCAGTGCTACTTCCCATAATCTCTTTTCAAACTGTCTGAAATGTACTTCCTCTCTTGACACAAGCAAAGCTTTGGTCCTGATGGCATCCATCCCAGTGCACTGAAAGAGTGTGCCTCAGAACTTGTGCCTGTGCTTGTTCATCTGTTAAATTTCTGTTTCAAAACCAGAATTTTCACTTCTTTTTGGAAGCATGCAATGGTATACACATCCCATCCCTGAGAAGAGTGACTGTTCTTGCCCACATGAGTATCATCCTGTTTCTGTGATATTTACCATATCCCGATTCATTGATTCCCTCACCAACTCCCTTATCCTCAGACATCTTGAATTTCACAATCTTCCTTGTATGGCTTGTGTAAGGTAAAATCCACTTATGATACTCTTTCCTATCTTATTAATGTCTGGTCATCATCCTTGAAAAATTTTGGGCAATTTAATGTGGTTGCTCTTGATATATCAAATGCTTTTGACAAGGTGTAGCATTAGGGTCTCATCTCTAAGCTCTACTCTTTTTGTTCTCCTCCCTCACTTTGCTCTCTCATATCTAGCTTCCTCTCTGGCCAGTCTATTTCTGTGGTCGTTGATGGATCAGCCTCTTCCCCTTTCACCATCAGAGGTGTCCTGTCTCCTAAATTTTTTTTCCCTTTTTATTAGTGATTTCCTATTTCTGTGGTCGTTGATGGATCAGCCTCTTCCCCTTTCACCATCAGAGGTGTCCTGTCTCCTAAATTTTTTTTTTTCCTTTTTATTCGTGATTTCCTGATTTCCATAATAACCAAATGCACTCATATGCAGACAACTCAACAGTGCATTCCTCCACATCCTTCAAATCTGCTACTTCTTCCCTCGCTCAATCCGCATCTCGTTTCGACACAACTTCCTCAGTAAACTCATGTTTGGACATGATATCTCAGTGGGGTAGACAAAATCCTGTTAAGTTTAATGCCTGCAAGAGCCAGTTTCTGCCCATCTCTATCAAGAATTCTTCACAATGTTCCTCTCTCCTTCATTGTTTCTGTAATTCCACCTCTTCACTCAATGAACATACTTGGGATTACTGTGACATCCATTCTGTCTTGGAAACCCCACATTATGGAATGAAATAGCTAAGTCTGCCTCTAAGATTGTGGAAGTCCGTTTTAGATTCCTCCTCCTCCTCCTCCTCCAAGTTGCTCTATTTATACAAAGGATTGATCATTTCTTGTATGGAGTACTTCTCTTGCATATGGGGTGGTTCTAGCAGTGCACCCTTTCTTGACAGAGTTCAGTCGAAAGTGGTCTGATTTATAAACACTCCTAGGTTAACTTGAAAACTTGAGCTACTTGCCGTATGTCACAGAGATGATTCACTCTCCCTCTTCTATAGGTATTACTTTGGTTTTTCCTCCTGAGAGCTGGCTACTTGTGTACCCCCACCACTAGTTACACCTTGAAGCTTTGGAACTCCCTACTTTCTCATGTTTTTCCCAGTAACAATGTTCTGTCACTTTTTGACAGACAGGTTTTCACTTCCCCAAATATGTAAATAATTTCCCTTGTCTCTTCTTTTCCCCTTCATTTCTTTCTTTATATTTCAGTCAAGGCCCAGCTTTTTCTGTGACTGGAATCTTCAGTGTAAAAAACATGCTGCCAAAATGTCTTCAGTATCTGGATCAGTTGCATCCTTCTTCCTCTTGCTACTCATGATTACTAAAGAAAAAACTGTGGAAATCATAAGCACGAACATAAAAACACTGTTCAGCAGCTAATTCTATAACCTCTGGCCTATATCAGCATAAAATGAAATATGAAGCATAATAGTTATATGGTAGTTACTTGATTATTGACTAATAATTCAATGATATCATGCACAAAGCATGAGTTAAAACACATGAGTTACATAGCTTCTCACCCAGTATAGTTAGTCAGCTGATTGATTGTGAACAAACATTACATGCTGCACTGCTTATGTAAGGCAGCCCTCTAAAACTTCTTGCCTATATGTACCTGATCAGATGAGTTACATCTTGCTCATGAATATAACAGGATGATGTAGCATCAGTAACTTTCCTAAAATAAATAGCAAATCAGGCTGAAACATTGCTCACACAAATGCTGAATGAAAAAAATGAGTGAAAAATGATAAACACTGACATCAATTATTTTACCTCCTCATTACAAAACCTCTGTCTTATTTTAGTATTTCAGATGATAAGTGCTAAAATGTTAGATACATATTCAAGGTGTAACATATGAAAATGGTAATATATCAGTGAAATTAACCTCAAATAATAGGGCTACTTACCCCATCCACATGACTAGGCAGCTGAGTATATGTAAACATATTCAAGGGTTGTGGTGTTCCTCACAGATGTCAGTACTCAGTGCTTTCAAGGATGTGAGGGTATTTCCACTTGTCTTAGTAGAGGGAAAAGTTTTTGTGAAGCCATGGAGCAAACTCACTTCCCACATCAAATGGCTATGATTGACAGAGCAGATATATCTACTTTAAGCACCAGAAGGGTTAAATCTACCCATTGTGTAATTTTTCATTCATTATCATGTAAAGCCTTTAGGATGATGAAGATTGGCTATAATTACATAGTGATAATTTTTTGTAGAATTTACTATTTCATGTAACTAATATGAACACAGCATACTATGTCAGATATCAAGAGTCTAATGCTACCTTAGGGCATATTAGGTAGTCTCCACATTTTTGGTGTATAAGTGTGCATGTTCTGCCAGTTATGTGTGTGGGGTCTGAAACTTTAGTAACAAATATTGAGTACCATTTCTTTGTCAGGCAGTGAGAAATGACCTGCCTGCTCAGTCCCTCAGCTAACTAATGCTAGGAAGAAGTCTTCTTCCTTAAGCTTCAAGATTACCATTTGGGATTTGATGAAAATGGGTAAGTCTGCCAGCAAGTTTCCCAAGGAACATAACTTTAGCTAGCCAACTAAGTGAAGTTATGAGAAAACTTTGGTGGAATTGAAGAAGGCATAAAGCTCATCACCTTGAAGGATATCAAGAGCTTACAGCTTGTCATGCATGAGCATGTGGAGAATTCCTTTGAGAGGAGGACCAGAAATTGAGTGTGCCCATGCTTGGACCTCTTATTCAGAAGGTGCAGCAATTGCATAAGGAGCTGATGGTTATTTGACCATTGAAAGGCAAGTAAGCAATAGTTGCACTTTTATAGTAAGCTCAGAATGGCTGCAGTGCTTTAGCAGGTGATATAATCTTCAATCTGTCTTGTTTACAGGAGAAACAGCCAGTGCAGATGAAGATGCAACTTTGTAATTTTGTTCTGAGCCCTTGAATGCAGTTGAAGAAAGGGGCTGCAAGCCAGAGTTGGTGTTTAACACTGATTAGAAAAAGATTTATTAGAAGAAGTTGCCCAGCTTTACTTACACGGAGGAATGAAGAGAGTAACATTATTAAGTCAGCATAGAATGGGAGAAAGCCTATGTTCTAGGACATCATCAAGGAAAATGAAGGCAAGCATTTGATGCAGATGACATGTAGCAGCAGCAATAAGAAATACCATGTAAGAGGGGACTGGTCTGTGATGGAGCCTGGGGAGGCTCATGACATGCAAGGAATCTGTACTAGTTTATTGCTGTGAGGAATCTTGGCATTAAGTGTAGTGTTTTGTTTGGCTTAGACTTTTGAAATCTCCTAAGGTTCTTCACCAGCATGAGTTATCGGATGGAAAGCAGGCTTCTATCATGGAGTTAATGTGCCTATCCTAGAGGCAGTCCATCACTTGTAGTCATTTGCAGCTGTAAAGATTCTGATGAACCAGTTTCACCCACCTCTGGTTGGTGTAAATGACATTGCTGAAAGAATATGTGGAATATGTGCATAAGCAATGAGTCTCTATTGCAAATACATATTTTCAACATGAAAAGTTCATAGATACAGTACACCTGGTACAGACTCAAGGAAGACAGGACAGACAAGACCATATGTTTCTAGTAAGAAAAAATATGATTGTTAGTGTGCATGAGAGTAGGTAGTAGTTTGTTTGCAGCCAATGACCAATGAGGTATATCACCAGTGGTACCCACCTGGGTATTGGGAGGGTTAGTGACGGCTGTGAAGTGAGCCAGTACTAAAGTGTTTGTCAAGTTGCAATCCTCTGACCCAGGTAGCTGTCTTTTCTTTCTGCCTCACCCATACATGGACTACTGGCATTCTGTCCACAAACATACAATCTCTCCTTGTCATACACAACACTTGACATCACTTAACTCTAGATTTTCCTGTGTTGAGCTCTATGTGCTAGCCCTGCCTTTTGGCTAAATGGTAGGAGCAATAGATAGAAGTAGCAGGTAGAATCATTTAGGCTTGAACATTATGTAGAAGTAGTTGGTAGTAGCATTAGGTAGAAGTTGTCAGTAGGAACATTTAAGTAGGAGCTTCTGCAAACGGTGTGCTAAAGTTGCCCTCCGCCATTGGCCTGTTAAGGCTAAGGAGCATCACTGGAGTTCATTATTAATGGAGTCTCTATTGCTTTGACCACCTGGTTGAGGGAGTTCCAGGCATCAGAGTTTAGATAGAAAGAGCTTGGGTGGGGACTTTTCAGATCAAATGATGATAACATGGCTGTCATGTCACATGCATAGCATGGCAGATACTTAGAAATTGCTTTATCTGTCATTGTCCATCTGTCTCATCTGTTTGTCCATCTATCATCTATTTGTCCATTGCTGAGAGTAACATTTTAATCTGCAACTTAATCTTGGTGGTAAGTTGAAAAAAATCTAAGTCAGATGGTAATGAAAGTCGGTATGGTTATGCAACTTAACCTTGGTGGTAAGTTGAAAAAAATCTAAGTCAGATGGTAATGAAAGTCGGTATGGTTATTTCCTAGCCTTGTAAAAGTTGGATTCAGAAGATCCTTAAATTTGAATTGGATTTTCCTAGACTTATGCCCCATATGAAAAAATTTAAGCTGCAAATTCATGGTCATAACTTTCAATTTCTGAATCACTTTCTTATTAAATATTATGCCTTGGTTTCCCAGCATCTAAAGAATTCATTGACCTAAGACCCAAAATTCCAGTTTATATTTTGACCTAAGTTATGCCCCTTATACAAAGGTTTAATCTGCAAATTATCATTGATTATAACTTTAAAAATCTAAATCTCCAGTTCCTGCAATTTTATAGGTGCTTCCCAGTGTCTAAAGAATTGAATGGCTTGAGACCCTTAACTCTGGTTTAGAACTTGCTTAAGTTGTACCCCTTTTAAAAAAGCTACAAATTTATCATCATCATAACTTCAGCAATCGAAATCAGATGATAATGAGTCTTTATACAATCACGCATTTGTTTACCAGCATCTGAAGAACTGAGATGGCATAAGACTTATAATTGTAGTTTGAACTTTGCATGAGTTATGTCTTTCATCAAAAGCCATAATCTGAAAGTTAACCTGGCTTATAAAACAAAGAAATTTCCACCTTCCCTGGAAGTTAATAAACATGTGTGTTGTCAGCATAGTATGGCAAACACTAAAGAATGGCACTGTCTGTCATTTTCATCCATCATTCAACTTAACTTCATAACTACTCACTTGGGTTTCCTTTTCCAACCCTGTAAATCTTGTTTTTCAAGTTTACAAAATGTATTTAACCTGTTTCAGAAATATTCGTATTAGAATTAAAGAAATCATTTCAGAAGTAAATTACATCCCTAAATTTCATTTTTATTATGTGTAGAATTTTTGTAAAATTTTTAGCATAATGCATAAAAAAGGTGTGGGAGTAAGGCCTGAGTGTCAAGTGAGTTGCCATTACACAGTATTTATCTTTTATTTCAACTGCATTAGAAAATTAATTACTGATTGTTATTGTTTTATCTTGTTCAATAAATCCTTTCTTGCTATAATCAGCTTGATTCACTGATATTTTTTTCATGAAAGCAAAACTCTAATAAAAGTATGTAAAATGCCAGTCACTCTAGTCAGATGCCATGTTAACAAGGTCAGGAGGGTGCAGGCAACGCTGCTTCCACCTATGCTAGAAAACGTTGTTCTGCCTCATTTTGTTCAGCTTTTAATGTTGAAGGAGTTGGCATCCCTAGAATCACTCATCACTCCTCTCACAATCTGAAGACAAATCATCATTATAATATAATTCAGGATCATTTCTGCTTGGTTCTTTAAAGCTAGCAAAAAAATGCTCAGTTTTCTTCCTTGAAAACTCACAAAAGTGTCCTTTCTTTGGCATGGTTAGAAATAGAATGACCGTGAGGAGAAAATATTATGTGCCACCTTAACCACCACCTAGGTTCAGTGCTTAGCCTTGAAACAGAGGCATAAAACTAGATGCATAGATATTGCACAGTTCATGTGAATATCTGTCTAGAGCAGTGGTTCCGAAAATTTTGAATCTGTCCACCCCATCACAGACTTAATAAGCTTTCATTGACTCCACAATCACATACTCAGTAATAAATAATCTTATATATGAATATATCCCTGGGAATAGGGGAGAAAGAATGCTTCCTACATATTCCACCGCATGTCGTACAAGGTGACTTGGGGGGGGGTGTGGAAACCCTCCCCTTCTTGTATTTCAGTTTCCAAAAGGGGAAACAGAAGGAGTCAAGCAGAGAGTGCTCATCCTCCTTGAAGGCTCAGATAGGGGTGTCTAAATGTGTTTGGATGTAACCAAGATTAGAAGAAAGGAGAGATAGTTAGTATGTTTCAGGAAAGAAACCTGGATGTTCCAGCTCTGAGTGAAACAAAGCTCAAGGGTAAAGGGGAAGAATGGTTTGGAAATGTCTTGGGAGTTAAGTCAAGGGTTGGTTAGAGGACAAGAGCTAAGGAAGGAGTAGCCCTACTCCTGAAGCAGTTGTGGGAGTGCATGATAGAGTGTAAGGAAGTAAATTCCAGATTGATGTGGGTAAAACTGAAAGTGGATGGTGAGAGATGGGTGATCATTGGTGCTCATGCACCTGGTCATAAAAAGGAAGATCTTGAGAGGCAAGTGTTTTGGGAGCAGGTGAGTAAGTGTGTCAGCAGTTTTGGTTCACAAGACTAGGTATTAATGATGGTGAGGCCCTCTGAGAGACTGCCTCAAATCTGCCTTTGGTAGGGATTTTTAATTGAGGGGCTGTTGTCGAGAGCATAGGGCACCATCTGAGACTTGTTATGGCTAGTGAGGACACTAATGGGATTAAGGCAGCTGGGTGTGTTTACATTCACTGTGGTCACCACATGTTAGGCTTATCGTTCTGCCTCGAGTGTAACACAAGACGTTAAAATGTTTACCCTTACAGTTCCCTTATCTATGGCCTATGGGGTGGGTGATGGTGTGTATTATATTTGCTCGGCTACTACCATAGCACGTCCTCGTGCGTCTCTGAGTGGTCTGGGTTAAGATCTTGAGTCTCTACTAAATGATCTAATGTAATCTTGATATTGAAATCTTGGATACATAAAGTCTTAATACTAGAACACAATAAAATACGTGAATCAGAGTTCAACCTAATCAATAAGATTCTTATCCTGCTGCATGGATGCACTACAAACCTAGGATTTCAGAATAAGGTTAACACTACGGTCACTAAAATCACATTCAACACAGTAAAGTTATAATATTATCCACATTAAATAATTTTCTGACATCACTGAGTTCTTCATAACGTTAGTCTAAACATCGTTCACTTTGGGTCAAGTTTTCCTACAGTTCCAGTGGTCAGCGGGTCTTCCATAACTTCTGATCTGTGAACATCTTCAGTCGCTTTTCATACATGACTTCAAGCTTGGATGTTGCAGGTGTTAGGAGGAGGGTGTTGGTCTCTGTCCATTCTGCTTGTTATAACATTTAGACACAGGTAGATATTGACTCTCTCTGGAAACACACACATATTAAAATCTAAATCTTCAAATCAGGGCTGGGTCAGTACTCATAACTCTGAGAGACTGCCTCAAATCTGCCTGTGGTAGGGATTTTTAATTGAGGGGTTGTTGTCGAGAGCATAGGGCACCATTTGAGACTTGATATGGCTAGTGAGGACACTAATGGGATTAAGGTGGCTGGGCGTGTATTTACATTCACTGTGGTCACCACATGTTAGGCTTATCGTTCTGCCTCGAGTGTAACATGAGATGTTAAAACTGTTTACCCTTACAGTTCCCTTATCTATGGCTTATGAGGTGGGTAATGATGTATATTACACATACATACACACACACACACACACACACACACACACACACACACACACACACACACACACCCGGCTGTTCATACCAGCTGCCTTGATTCCGTATTTCTCCCAAACAATCTCAAGGGTATTACACATACTACAGCAGTATCACAGCACATTGCACTCAGTCAGCAGTAACAGCATGATCCAGCTGTTTCAATACATGCATATTTCGTAGTAATATTTCAATGCCAATGTCAACAGGACCATGTTTATTACGAACTGATGTTGATAGTAGCCTATTTTTGGTATCATTATTAATACAGTTTCAACATTACACTATTATTATTACAGTTGTGTTACCACCCGCAGCTAGTATAAGAGCAATATCTTATTTTCTTTCTAGCCCCACCATGTTGTGCTGTAATTATTACCCAGCAACTAACATTTGTCCATGTCGTCTGGCAGT
>JAYMFT010069488.1:0-14630 GCA_038088735.1 Panulirus argus
CATACATTGAATATTCTTACCAACCAATCAACAACACAGTCACCCCCTTTCTTAATAGATTCAACTGCAATACCATCGAATCCTGCCGCCTTGCCGGATTTCATCTTCCGGAAGGTTTTCACCACCTCCTCTCTCTCCACTAAACCACTCTCCCTGACTCTCTCACTTTGCACACCACCCCGACCAATACGCCCTACATCTGCGACTCTATCATCAAACACATTCAACAATCCTTCAAAATATTCACTCTATCTCTTCCTCACTTCATCACTATCTGTTATATCTACTCCTTTTACCCCCTTTACCGATGTTCTTATCTTTTCTTTCGTCTTTCGCAAAATACTGACCTCATTCTAACATATCTTTTATTTTCCCTAATGTTTTATGATACTCTCTCACTCCAACTCTCACTTGCCGTATCATTCATCTTCTGCACCTTCCCCTTGACTTCATGCCGCTTTCTCCTATACTTTTTCCCAATCATTTGCACTCTTTCCTTGGAAGTATCGTCCAAACGCCTCTCTTTTCTTTTTCACTACCTACTTTACTTCTTCATCCCACCACTCACTACCCTTCCTAATTTGCCTACCTCCAACCTTTAGCATGACACATGCATCTGTTGCATATGCCATTACTACTTTCCTAAATACGTCCCATTCCTCATCCACTCCCCTCACTTCACTTGCTCTCACCTTTTGACATTCTATACTCAATCTCTCTTGGTATTTCTTCACACAAGTCTTCTTTTCAAGATTACTTACTTTCGCCACTTTTTTCTCTCAGACATTGTCTCCTCTTTTGCGAAAAATCTTCAAATCTTCACCCTCGCCTCCACAAGATAAGGATCAGACATACCACCAGCTGCCCCTCTCAGCACATTTACATCAAAAAGTCACTCTCTTACACGCATATTAATTAACACGTAATTCAATAATGAACTTTTACCATTCCTCCTACTGACATACATATACCAGGAGGAATGAGAAACACGGCGGCCGAGAATAAGAAATGCAGAGCGGCGCACAGCTAAGTAGCAGTTTCTTGTTGGGATATTGACTTGTATCCTTGTGTCTTCCTGACTTTCTCTGAAGAAGGCATTTACTCAAGCCGAAAAGTTAGAAGAATAAAACTCAGAAGCTCTCCCCTGTGTTCACTCACCATCACAATGCAGATATTAGCTGTAATGAATAAGTCACTTAGATTACTGTGTCAGACTAAGATTGTTGTACCATGTGAAGGAGTTTGGCTTCGTCCCTCGGGACCTGCTCAGCCTCATGTTGGTTCCTGTCACGGGTGTTCCTCACGTGGGTTGCGATGACGTCGTCCATCCAGAAGTTGATGAGGCCGGCCTCCAGCAGTCTCTGTATGGCCAGGTCCAGGTCACGGCGGAAGGGGGCGCCCCTCCTAACAAAATACTAGTCATGTGATCGTTCTTTTATACAAAGAAATTGCATAATTCAACTCACGTGATATTTATTGATGTTGAGTCTGATATCGAACATGTGTTATGATGCCCTATAGATAGCAAAGAATGAAGATACGAGACTGAATATTTTTGAGACAATATGCTTAGAAACGCAAGATATTTCACCATGTTTAACATCTAAGAAACGGTCTTTTGTTTTTGTTTTAACTCACATTGTTCACTACAGTTGAAAACTTCCTTATCTGCTCAACTATTCTTGAAAGTATTATGGTTCTAAATTCATATTTCCTGGAAGACTATTGGATTCTGAGTGAAATCGAATTGTCTTCGAAGCAACAAGGAAATAATATTTGATCCCGACTCACCTGCATGCCCAAGCACTACCAGCAAACAGTACATAACTCGTGCTGCTCATGTGGACGGGTGTGTACCCTACGTCGTCTGTGTAATTTGCGGCAATGAAAGTTTTGGAAATGTATTTGCTGAATACGAAGGAGTAGCCACCTTGCAACACCAGTTCCATTGCCTCTCGAATATTTTTTGGTTGCTATGGATAAAAAAAAATAAGATTACGCCTTTAAACAGCGGTTTGTATGTTGCTAGAAGGAATACTGAATTAAATCTTTCATGTGTTTACTTAATATATGATAGAATGGAGCGAAATGCGCTTGGGAAAGGACGGGAAATCTCTGCTGTAGGAGAGTTACTTGATGAAGCATAATCATTATGCCAAAAATGGTAATACAGTGATGACTTTGGATGTTTTGTGATAGACGTCGGACCAAATATGACTTTGTCAAGTAAACACACAGAGCTGATACCATTTGAGATTTGGAAAAAAATTTCACATAACCAGATCACTTCTTTTCAAAATAAGAAAAATACTCAGAGAAGAATCTTTAATATATGAACAGGAGCCCCAGTGTCTTTGAAGCTTATATGGTTAATGTGGAGGTTTAGGATTCTTAAACTGACACAGTGATCATTATCATTATATATATGTCCTAATGACGGTTCACATCAAATGTGGCAAGAATCCAAAGTAATGACGAGATGACTGAATCATATCACTTCCATACCCAAGTGATGACCAGATGCACAGAAGGAAGATATGGAATAAATTTTGTAACCACTTCCATCGAAACATTTGATAAAGGACATACCTTCGATAGTGTTATATGATATCGCTTTGGCTTCATGATATGAGAGGATGATTAGGTTGATTCGGAGCAAAAGTTTAGTTGCATACAAAGACCTGATGTTTTATTACTAGCTTGATTGTGTAATAAGATTCGGTGTTGTTGGCAGGAAGTGAAGCAAAAATCACAGAAAGCTGTATATAAACTTAACGTTGTGTGTTAAGGAAGGAAGCTAAAGTTAAACTGATGGTTTTTGAAAGCAGAAAAAGTGAGTAGGAAAACTTTGCAGTGCTGTACAATATAGACAGATATACTGAGATGACATGCAAGCTTTATGGACCGTAGTTGCAAGTGGAGATTAGATACATTCAGTGTTCCATCAGGACTGTGCAAGCATGGCGCTGTGAAGGGTGAAAAAAGTAGGCAGAAGACTGATGGATGTTTTGGGAGAATTATGAACGGGGAACAGTCTAAGCTATGATAATGATAATAGTAATAATAATATTCCTATAATTGTTATTGGTGGTATTATTATTATTATTATTATCATTATTGTTGTTATTATTATTATTATAATTATTATTATTTTTATTATTATTATTATTATTATTATTATTATTATTATTATTATTATTATTATTATTATTTCACTGTTCTCTTTTGTATTTTTTTTTTACACAGCATCCTCTGAATTTGTTGTTACCTCTCTAATCATCATCTGTTCATGCACATGTACATTACCGTAGAATTAAATCGATCTTTTATAACCTGTTCTTCGCTTACTCTTCCGTGACCTGTATTTCATAAAGGTGTTCAGTGTCGACTTCGTCAAGTAGATGAAGAAGCTTCAAGGTTGTAGTCACGTCTGCCGTCTTCTTTTTGTTTTCCAGCGTGGGTGGTCCACGGCTTCCATGTCCTTTAGTTCGTCTCCCGTGCTGCAGACAGTCTCTCCTCCCAGCCGCTGGACCGTTCCTTACATATTTGTGTCTGTCCTACAGCTGGCTGGCCAGCATGGTGAAGCATACGCAGATTTGTAGCTGATTAATATTTTGAGTAATTTTGTAATCATCTCTTTGACCATAAGCTTGAAAGCAATTTTGACACTGACCGCTAAATTATTTCATGTCGAACGTTATCCTAACTCTGTGTTTTGACGGTGGGTTGGGTATGCTCTGTCATCCTCAAAATCTTTTTCACAGAGGTTTACGTAATGTCCCTCCTTGCGAAACGGTTGCCATAACCTGCTCTGGTTTGACAGTCTCTCCATCACATTACGTCTGCTTAGGTTGAATGTCATCAGCCGTGACCTAACTAAAGCGGGAGCCCGTTTAAAGATCATTTTAATACTTTCCTTCTTTTTCTTAACGATTCCACCTGCGCAGTGTTATGTGTCTATGTTTGTGTGTGTGTAAGGGTGTATTTGTACTAGTGTGTACGTTCCTGACAGGGACCTTGAGTTCTGAGGGTTTAGTCTGTCCTTTGGACAGGAATGCGTCACATCCACGCTCTTCTACCGTTCGTATACATATAACATTTGTTAGCCGTGTTCAAGGGAACTTCCCAAGCGTGGTTCACATCAGCGAGAGACATAAGATAGAGATCACATAAACATAATCATGAACTAGAAATGTTCATATATTCCGGACATGTTAATTCCATACGACTGTCGTCAGCTGCTCCACCGATGGATTTTTTTTAAGCATTCTTTTCTAAGAAGAGAGTGACTGACATAGACGGATTACATTAAAAGCTTTAATTACACCTGTAAAAATACGGTCATTTGTTTCAGCAAGTTAGCTATGTGTCTCTACACAATAGGTATGCATCGGGATACCAAATCAAATTGTTTACTTTTCATGCTTATGCTGTTATGAATACAGTGTAACGTTTTCGACTTTGCTCATTTATTTTTAAGGAAAATTGATAGATGGAAAAAACTTTTTAAATGTATATATTAGTATCTTTTTCAATAGCAGCTAGAGTGTTTAATAGATAGAATTATATGCATATTTTTTGTAAGCTTCCCGCGAATTTTTGCATATTGTATTCATGAAATGGTGGTAAAATTGTGTATGCGATTTACCCGAAATTGGCAAATGATAACATTGGAATAGTTAATTGGAGGGGACTTGTAAACGTTTCAGTTATATTACACAGTTTGTTTGGATGGATTGGCCATCACTATTCTTGTTCCTGTAGGTACGTCCCTTCCGCAGCACGCAGGACTGGAGATCGGATATGGAATCCATCTGAAAGGGTCTTGCCTGATGAGTATGGCCGGGAATGAGAGGGGGATTCGACCCCCACGTGGACACTACACAGAACTATTTCGTTTGACTCAGTAACTCGAGTCACAACAACTTTGATTTAAAGATATATGAATAATAAAATCTTGCAGAATAACAGTTCGTAGTAAGATAGTTGTAAGTGATTCAATCTTACTGATATGATGGAATTTAACCTGGAGTTTTGAGGCGAATTTTCGTAAATGGTTTTTGTTCCTTAAGCCAGGAACCAACCCGCTGCGGGATTTACAGGAAGAAATCATAAACATTATAGTGAGGTAGCAACCGCTATATTGTTCAATGCGTTTTTATTTTACACTTGAATAAACTTTTATGTTATACTTGCATGCATATTTTATTTTACATTTGGATTCACTTTTATTTTACATTTCATTCTGCTTCTAGTAGAGGTAATTGTTAAGAGCTTATTCCGAATGTTGTATTGCCAGTATTACATCTGAACTGCCAAATCCCTCTAATATCTTAGTTACAATGTTCGCCATCAAGACTGAAAACTTTTGATATAGTTATTGCAATTATGTGTAAACCATCGGAATAGAGATCGCAGGACTGATTCTACAAATCAAAGAATATAAAATCCTTGACAGATTATCTTGGAAATGCAGTTTTTAAACCAGTGTCGATGAAATTTCAGTCTTCCACACACACGGTTGAAATGATTGCGAAACACCGCAGTAGTCGAAGGTTCCATGGAAAAAGATCGTGAACTCTGGCTTAAGCACGAAGAGGCTGAAACTGACTCGCATCGCCATAGTCCTGTATCATACAGGAGTAAGCAAAACAGTTAGAGAAGATAAGTACTGGCCAACAGCACCGACACAGCACATCACTCAAGTTTTCGAGAGTCCAGAGATGTAAGATGACTTACCTTATGGAATCGGATAATTAACATTACCCAGGACAACATTGTTACAGGGCGGGCAGTTCATGTCATTCATGAGTTGCTTGGTCTCTGAGATATAACTGGAAAAGGCGGCGGTCAACAAAATGTCAATGCGCTTTACACAGACTGCAAAAACCTGTGAAAAATGTGTCGATTGTGTTATAATTTGGGTTAACTGGAGAAGTAAGAAGACGGTTGTATATACAGCTTAACTAACCTTATTCATGTTATCGTAAATCAAGAAATTTCCGGTGCTTTCACTTGTAAGAAGCTGTGTTGCTAACGGAACTGTACTTGAATCGTTTTTTAATGTAACAACTGAAAGAAACACAAACACTAACCACAATTCCAAATTATTCTTTGCATAAGATATTGATGTGTAGTCTCATCATTGAAAGTTATTAAGAACATACACAGATGAAATCAAATCCTCCGGTTGCCTTCTTCTAGTAAGAACGTGCTTATTGTTAGAGATTACTAATAATTACTTCATGAAGGAAACTAACATGAAAAGCAGCATAGAGTACTATACCGAAATGAAAAAGAGCAGCGTAAAAGAACTTGGAGTAGCACTATATGGTGACCTTACCTTCAGCGAACAAAACATTATAGACAGTTTAACAGAAAGTTAAGAAAAGGCTTACACAAGTTATCTTCATGTAGTGGGTACGTGGATCTACTTTCCGCTGCCAACAACAACAGCCTGATTGAGCAAAGAAGTTACTTGGCAGCTTTGTTGGAGACTGACCAGGAGGGTAGAAGAACCCCTAAAAAGATCCAAAGGCGTATATTCTGGACGTAAGGCATATTGGTTCTGGGGAAGTGTGTTGCCGTTCAAATAACATTGCTCTTATTTGATCATGTAGTCATAATTTACGTTTTATGTGTGACCATTAACTGAATATCCGTATTTGTTATTGGAATAATAGATATATGGCCACCACGAACCCGGAAGGCTGGGTTATTAGAATGATACATATCCGTCTTAATGTATGTTATTCCTAAGAGTATGGTGTATTATTAGTATTCTTTTTTTTTTTTTTCATTCTTTATAGTATGGTTCACAAAACCGAATTAACGTTTTTGTTTTCGTGTATTCGTATTATAAACGAATTGCTCAGGTTTGTATAGACTAATGTCGACTGGATAAACAGCTGTCGAGTTTTTATACATTCCACAGACTGGTACATGGCAGAAGAGATGTTTACCCATAGAATTTTATGACCAGAATTTATTGACCTTAAATATAGAGCTCAGTCGTGGAGCCAGACTGATCAGGGGAGCAACGACACACTTGGCCGGCGGACCAGCGGAAGAGGAAGACGAGCCTGCAGAATTGAGGTAATACGTAGTAGGGTCCTGAAGGAGAATATGGACCTCCGCTCAGCGGATGGTATACGAAGGTAAATATTCGGCAAGGGTTTGTTACTTCGTGCTAAAAACAGTGTATGGTTTATGGTCTGTGTCGGCAAAGAGAAGTTGAAAAGAATACTAAATCTGTAGCTCCCTGTAGAATGTTTATAGACGTGTTTCAAGAACAACAGGGAAGATCTATAACATAACGGTTACGCTGATGACGCTGGTTACTTCAACATGAAGTTGTCCACCGGATCATAGTGGCATCAGCCATTTACGTAAACAAAGAATATTCATGTACGGTAGAATATGTACTGTTGCATCAGCTTTGGTCATAGGGAAGCTGTTGTAGAGATTCAGCCGTGTTTCGTCCCCTGAGGTCAGGTCGTCTCCTACATTTGAGACAGCGAAGGCACCGCTGGGGGTACCTCTGGATAATGATATTTCTTTTGTTTGATATATTTAATAATAATGCTGCTGTTAGTGAAGCTCCAGCTAATGTTCTTGCTGTTGTTCTTACTGTAGCTGCTGCTGCAGTTGCTGTTGCTGTTACTGTAGCAGTTACTGTTGTTTCTCCTTATTTTCATTGGTGTGGTTGTTCTTGCTTTTGCTTTTACTCTCATGGTTGTTGCGGTGGCCATCTGTGCTTTCCCAGACACACTTGTCGATTCGTGTGTTCTTCCTGTGACTTCCCCAGGACAACACCACACTCAACCCCTCGTCACACAAGTGATGCCAGATATTGGCTTTATGTCAGGCTTAATGTTCACCACACCAGCACCACCGCCGCCACTAACGTTACCACCATCACACCACAGCACCACTTCTACCACCACCATCACACCGCCACTACGCCAACACCTCCCATACCACTGCCCTACCACCACCACAGTTCCACCACTGTTACCTCCACCAACACCCATAACAACATCATTACCTCTGCCACCACCCATACTACCATCGCTACCAACCACCGCCTTTGTTACCATTCCCACCACCTGTACTATCACCGGTACCACCACTAGCAGCACCTCTACCACCACAAGTACCACCTCCGTTACCACCACTATCACCGCCACCACCACCACAGTCACTGGCCGAATCGCGTCCTGCCCCAGGGCACAGCCAGCGGCCTGGTATAACGAGAGCTACGATGCTTTACTCTCACGCTTGATTAAAGGAGTTGAAAAATCTTTTACAGTCAGATTACAGGCGACGTCAGGGCAGAGTGGACACTGGCCAGAGATATTGTGTCGGGTCGGGGATGGCGGCTCACAATGTGTTAATCTTGCCTTCCTTAATCCCTTAAAGTGACGGTCAGACTGCCGCTGCTCCCAGCTGGTGTGTAGTGCACACCCAGCTGCCGCTGGGTGTATAGTGCTGCCACCTAGTAGTGGAAGCATAGTTCTATCAGCTGGTTCTGGGTGTATGGAGCTGGTGCCGGGTGTATAGTGCTGCCAGCTGGTGCTGGGTATATTGTGCTGCCAGTTGGTGTGTAGCGTAGTCAGCTGGTGCTATTTGTGTGTGTTTAATTACCTATTTGTACCGTGCGGGAAGGGAGTTCTGCACTCAAGGGGCCGCGTCTCTTGAACTTTCTTTACCATACAACTTTTTTAGATTTCTTGATGCTGCCCACATTTCCAGTTTCTTCATTCAGTGCATTCCAGCCATCCACTACCCTGATACTGTAGATGTATTTCTCGTCTAACAAGTGTCCTGCTTAATTTCACGTTATGGCCTCTGGTTGTTCTGTCTTTGTATCTTCCAAAGAACCGTGTGCTGTAATTCGTCTGTCTTAATTCTGGTATCCATTTTGTTACCTTAGATTTGGCCAAAGGCATGTGGAAGTGGGAGAAGGGGGACGACGTAGGCAGTCCTCCCTTGGTCTTGTCCTGGTATAGTAGGGTGTGAACAGCTTGCTGAATATTTTCTTATCCACATAATGTTTGTGTAACATGTGCCAGCCGACAGATTGGCTCCCTTACTGTCCTCCCAAGATGGGAATACGAATAGTTAAGGGCGGTGGTGACTCCCTGCGTTCCTCCTTCCTGAGGTAATTCATATCTGACGCTGGCAGCTCAACATACCTTAACGTAACCGCTTTTTTGTCGAATTTGATTTGCTCATCTTTCCCCGTGTGTCCCTCTAAAACGGAATGATCTCAGTATTCAGGTTAGGTACTAGACTTTCCAGTGTTTTCCTTAGGTGTATTATATATTTCTGGAGGCTTCCTTTGAACTAGTAGAGTTTTGTATCTCGTTTTTCTTTGTCATAGTAATTCGCACATTTTGCTAAATCGGAGCTAAAGGTAAAGGAACCTTATGGTCACTATACACGCTGATTTTTCACTCGATTTTAACTGTACTGGCCACAGTGTCGGCCTGTGTGATACCTGTCGATGACAGAGGATTTTGTCACCAACAGATATCACACAGACCAACAGTTTGGCCAGTACACTGAAGACTGCCCCATTAAGTTTTCATCAACACGTTCAGGTTTAACTCTGCAGTTTTTGTTTGCACAGTTCAAACTAAGCGAAAAACTGAGCGGGTGCAACGGCCCTTAGAAATCTTTTTATCTCCCCACTTCCTCTGGGTTAACATGATAACATTATCTTACAGAAGTGGCTCAGATGGAAAAGACCAGAGTAGTTTTACAAGTTCTCGATATTCAGCTTATAATAATCATCACAGAATCGACTGATCTTTTGTGATGTTCCCAAAGGTGATGCCGTCAGACTTTGTCACCTACTAAACCTTAACGCCTTTCATAGTCTTGTTTCCGTCTTGTACTGAGAATGTGACATGATTACTGTATCCATCCGTAGTGAAGAAATAGAAACACTTTACCATCGAACATACTTAGCTCTAATGGCCCACTGAGAGACTTAACTGAGATGTGTGTATCTTTGGTCGACGACACTTTCCATACTAATTCTGGTTTCCTCAGCAAAGAATGATACGTAACTCTGTCAAAAACACATACCCTGGGAGACAGCTTTCAACAGTAGAAGCAATGGATTTTAAATGATTGATTAATGCTCTCTGGATGTAATTATTAGAATGATTTAGGGCCACCCATCTTAGTTTGACCGTTATACCTTCTATGCACTTTCATGTGAAATTATTCCATCTTCACATTTCTTAATGGCTTTCTCAAAGCGTGTGAAAATAAGTCTATCTCTTCCAGCGGATTCTAGGATATCATCGTACGGTCGAGAAGTTGCGAAAGACAGGGTCGATCGACCATCTTTAGATATGTGGTCTTTGGGTTGTGTAAGGATTTTGGACACATTTCTCCTTGAAACTCTTCTAGAAACCTTTATGGTATACGATGTCAGCGGCAGTGGTCTGTAGCTGTTTTTACTCTCTGAAATCGGTTAGCTCTACATTTTTGTGTAGGGGAACTACGTCAGCAGTTTTTAAGTTCTCATGAGTGAAACCGAACCAGTGCCAAACTCTCTCCAAAAAGTGTTGAAGGATTTTGCAAGTGTTTCCTTAAATTGTTCGATCAAGATGGAGCTTCAGGAAACTACTCCTAGAGCAGAACACCGAGGTTTGCTTTTTCCAAGTCGGAGGAAGTAGAATTGATTTCTGATACGTTTGTCGCTGTGGGAACAATATCTGAATATTTCTTTATAGGTATCAGTCCCGAAGGGCTCATTACCACACCAAACGCTAGTTCATACAGCTATCAGTTCCCGAGGGTGGTCATTAGCACAGTAACAATGGTTCATGCTCCTTGTTTCAAAATTTAGCTCGTTTTTTTGACGTTTGTATGAATCTTTAAGCAGATGGCCGACACAGGATGTTTTTTGAACCTTCTTCGACAGAACAAGAATTGTTAGCATTTCTTTGTTATTTGCTCAGGTTTTCTTTTCACTCGAGTTTACTGGCGATCATTAAAGTGCTTTTAAAGCTTGCACCAAAAGTCCACATCAAGGCCGGGCCTTAATTGAAATATAGAGAGAATTATGAAACGGCAAAAGAAAAGACGAGGGAAAGTATTGATACTATTCTTTTGTTCCTCAATAATAGCTGTAGAATATTCTCTATCCTTGTTAGTTGTCAAAATTTGAAGTGGGCATTTTTGTTACAAAACCAGAAAACTTGCCGTGTGTAATCAACTATCGTGGATTGCCGGCTGGAAGTTTTTCTTCACCTTCGTTATTTCTCATCGCTTCCCATCTCAGATGTGGTTGGGTGAAGTCCCTTAGATAAACTAAATATAGAGGAGATGGAATTCCCCAGATACTTACTGCTGGTTCTAGTCTTCCATCAGTGTTCTTTTGATTTTTGCTTATTTACTATTAGTTTATATATCAGAGTTAGTGCTAGATTTAGCACAGGTGCGCTCCTGAATTTTGTTCCAGTTTTAAGGAAAAAATGATCCCGAGGTGAAGGAATTGTATCCCCCCACTCCAGCCCCTCGTAGTTGCTTAGAGCACGCAGGAATACCCTATCCCCAGGCCTTATGTACGAGATTATGGTTTTAAATCTTAATCACAAGCACTCCCGGAACATCTCTTGACGATCAAACCCGGTTGGTTAAAAGATATGAATGTTTTATTTTACTGCATCAGCAGATCTTTCTCCCTTGTCACACGTGAAGAGATTCCATATCTCACTGTCACTTTAGGTCTTTGTCGGAAACTTTGTCCTCGTCCGCCGACGGTTATTAATGAATTTTGTTCATCGTTATTAATCCTGGACGTCTGCGAAAAGGGAGAATGTTGGGCAATGCGCACAATTATTCGCAAGGGAGAGAGATCTGTGGACAGTATCTGTATCTACTTGTCAAAGTTTGTTAAGGTATCGCCATTCTGTCGTTACAGGTTGGGTAAAGTCGTTCAGCATTTCACGATATTCCTTTCATTTCCTTCGAATGTTGTGTATTCTTTGATTAGGTGACCTCTTTGCTGACTTCGACTGGTCAGCACTTCTTGCATTTTTTTTTTCTGTGTGTGAATGAAATAAAAATGGCGAGAGGGCAGGGTGGGAGGGGGGGGGGAGGAGTGTGCGCGCTTTGATGGATCGACTTGACATTGATCTCTGAATCACCATTGTTCTCTCTCTCTCTCTCTCTCTCTCTCTCTCTCTCTCTCTCAACACTTTTCACACGAACATCACGTCAGTTCTGAATCGTAACCTCTTTTCTTTGTGAGTGTTTGTCCATATTCTGGCCAGCAGAACGATCATTTATCGTCAGATCAACAAATTCCTTATTTGCCTTTATATGTGCAAGTCGTCTAGAACATCTGCCGTCATAGACTGTGGTTGTCTGGAACATCCGCTTTCATATATTTTGGTTGTCTGGAACGACGCTTGCCTTTATGAATTCCGGTTGGAAAACTGCGGATTCCCCTTAATACAGTATCAGAAAACATTCCTTAATCTGCACCCCAATATGAGGCAGGGCATGTGTCCTGGTTTTACTTCCTGTTAAGTTTTCACATCATGGGATGGCACTGCATCTGAAAAAGAATTTTGCTCCAGATCTTCTTCCGACTAGGCTATTTATTGCAATTCGATTGAATAATTCAAAGTCAGACTCTGGGTCCATTGTTTTCATTTGAACTGTATGTCTTCCCATATTTGTGTCTTGTTTTCAGTGTGTGTGTGTGTGTGTGTGTGTGTGTTCTTTGTTATTCATTATATGCAGCTATAGGAGGTGAGCAATACTCATACCGTCCCGCCCCTGTAACACATATATTGGTTCAGCCTTGTTCTGAAAATATTTAAATTCCTTGCACACACTACATTCTCTCTTAATGAATTCCAGCTGTTTGTGTGTGTGTGTTGCTATTGGCATAGAGTGTGGTCTGAATCGCTGTCGTATAGTGTGGTATCATACCACTCTTCTGTAATAAAACTTAGTGTATCAATTTTTTATGAATAAGGAGCGAGGTTCAGGCCTGGGAACATCAGATTCGTCGTCTCCTCCTGGGATAAGAAAAAATAAATAGATATGAAAAACACCTCGGCAAAAGTGGATTGAACTACAACTTTTCCAAACGTCTCCCAAGTTTTGTTTTATGAAAGTAAACTCCAGTTGCTGCTGAGGGTTTAATGGAACTTGGTGGGCGTGTTTTAACTCCGTTTTATTTCGTGTGTGAGTGAGAGGATCTTGTGGTTGTGGGTCCTTCCAGAGGCTCGGGATCCTCTCTGGTACGCTTTGTCATGTTACCTGTTTATCATACCTGGCATGTTGGTATGTCACCTGAATATCATACCTCACTGTTGATATATATCCTGTCTTTCCTGCCTCAGTATTGGTACCTGCATTTCACGTCTCAGTGTGTAAAAATAATTCCTCCCTTCCCGGATCTGTATTCTTTTCCTCTACTTTATCATGTATCCTCTCCTTCTTCCCTGTCATAGGATTTTATCCCCACCACGTAACCTCTTCTCCCCATCATTGAACCATTTCTCCCCTGCGTGTAACCTTTTATCCCCCCTTCAGCATGTCAACTTTTTTATCATTCCACCGGCCTGTTAACTTTTACTCCCTGTCCCCAGGAAATAACCCTTGCTCTGTTATGTGACCTTTCCAGCGTGTTAAGTATTATCCCTGACGTGTAACTTTCTTCCCAAACATCTAACCTTTTTCCCCTCCCAACACGTAACCTTCCCCTACACACCATTATGCTCTGGAACCTCCCGTGCCACTCTCAACGCAGTAATGGCCGCTGTATATATAATTCAGAACGGAGGAACCTTCTTTCTACGGGAGATAGGGATAAAGACTCATAGTATGTACTGGGCGCATTTATGTGGAACCCCAGGAGCCTATGTCAGAGTGACGCCATGCCTCTACCACATCCAGCGGGTCGTGGTAGTGACAGCCGTCATTTAAGCCACCATGGAGGGACAGGGCATGTCCCCTCCCCTCCATACGTCCCCAACAACAGGTTCCCAACCACTGGATCCAACGTAACAACTTGGAGTTTTATGAAATTCTTATAAGATTTTTCAGTCCGTCTCCTCGATGTCGAAAATGGCGATTGTTTGTATGTTTCTCTAACGATTGTTGGCAGCCATGATGTTCCTGGCAACAGGGAAGGAAAAGTATTTCCAACGCATCTCCTGAATGTCGTAGAAGGCGACTAGAGGAGTAGGAGAGGGGGGCAGGGGAACTGAAAATCCTCTCCTCTTGTATTATTTCTCTTCTAAAGAAGAAATAGAGGAAGAATCTAAACGAGGACTTTTCTTGAAAGGTTCAGTCGACTGGTCCTGGCGCTGTCCCGCTGAGGTGGGAATTGACAAACAGGTATGAAAAAAGATTTTGACATACAATATACGTCCGCGGTGAAGCGGTTAGCGTTGCTGACCTTGATGTTTTCACGAGTTCAAATCCTGGTTGCGGCAGTCGGTTCACAGTCAGCCTAGCTGTTCATCCTCCTTAGGGGTTGGTCGATGAATGGATACTTGGCTTAGGCTAAGGTATATATATATATATATATATATATATATATATATATATATATATATAGATATATAGATAGATAGATATATAGATAT